>CAUYQG010206644.1:0-28323 GCA_963574415.1 Tarsius wallacei | reverse complement strand
TCTTTCTTTCTGAGTTTCCTATGTTTTTAACAGATTGGGTTAATTCCATGTTTTGGTCTTCAAGTTCTGAGATTTTTTTTTTTCTTCTGCTTGGTTAATTATGCTTTCCATGCTTGTCAACTTGTCATTTATTTCCTGGATGAAGTTTTTTATGGCCAAAATCTGTTACAAGTTCTCTCAATGTTGCATCTTGTCTTTCTTGAGTCTTATTCACTCTTTCCATCCATTCCCTAATCCTTGTTGTATTCTGGGACCAATTGTTGTTGATTTCTATTGCTTGGACTCTGTGGTCTGATTTTTTTGGGCATTGTTTCTTTGATACACTGGGAATTACCCGTGTCCTTCTGTTGATTTTCCCTGTTTGTGACAGATATATCTCTTTTCTATTTAATTCTGTTACTCAGTGGTGGTGGGAGGGACTTTTACTTTTGTTGTTTGCTCAGCCCTCTATTCTTCCCTCATCAGGGTCTCTGAATTAGTTCTATTTTGAAACAGGGCTGGAGATGTGAAGCTTTGCTGTCTCTTGTAGTTTTGAGAGTTGAATAAGGTGGAGGGTGGGGACCTTGGATCCAGAAACTACTTACAAGTCACAATGTTCACTGACTTGGGTATGGGCTCCCAAGACCCACTCCCCACCACCACCCTGTATGATGATGCAGTAGGTTCATGTGTGTACCTCTTAAGTCCAAGATAAAGTAACAGCAATGATGAGAAACAGAGTAGAACAAAATAGAATGGACAAAAATAATAAAAAATAAATAAACCAGAATAACAAAAGCAAAAACTACAAAACACACACACACGCACACAATGAAAGAAGAAAAAGGGGAGTGTAAATCAAACCCTCACACATTCACACACACACTAAACCAAAACTAAAGAATAACAAAAAAGAAAAACTGACAAATGAACACCCGAACACTCACATACACACACACAGAAAAAAAATGAAAGTAGAAAGAACAAAAGGGGTGCGAGGATGCAAATTGAATCCTCACGCACACATTCATGCACACACTAAACTAAAACAAAAGAACAGCAAAAAAGAAAAACCAAAAAATGAACACTCAAAACAGCCGCATACACACACATTGAAGACAAAAAAAGAAAAGGGAAAAAAGGGGGGAGGGAATGCAAATTGAACCCTCACAATACACATTAAACCAAAAAAAAGAACAAAAGTGAAAAAACAGAAAACGAATACTCAGACACACACATACACAGAAAATTAAAAAATGAAGGAAGAGAAAAAAAATTTTTTAAGTTTTTGGGCACTAAGCACCCTCTTGTGACATATCCTGTAATTATTCCTCTCATCTGCTCACAGGTAAGCCTGCCTGCCTGCCCTCTCCTGTGTGCCTGTGGGGTGGTTCACAGTCACCCTAGCGGCGGCCCACGGCGGGGGAGGGGGCGGGCATCAGTCCTCCAATCCCATTCTCGGATGGTCAGGGGTATCCCCTCCATTTCTGGAGATGCGGGATTGCCTTCTCCCAGGTGCTGGCCGCAGGTTCCCCAGCCAGGCTTATCCCGGAGCAGAGTTCTTATAGCATGGCTGCTGCCCAGGCTTCACCTGCATTCATCCCACTCGGTTGTGCCCCAGCTGTTGGAGGTCTGACGTTCAGAGGATTGCTGGGGAGGAGGGGGTTGGGTCAGCCCAGGACTCACCACTGATCTCCTGGAGAGGCTTCCTTGTCCTTTTCTATTCACACCCTCTGTCCTGAGGCTGGTCAGGCTAGGGGGCGGGGCACCTGAGACTGTGCACTCATTCTGTCCCTCTAGGTTTGTGCTTTGAGACATTCCCTCGGGGTCATGATCGACTCCTGAGCAGTTAACCCACTCCTCACAGAGAGCCGGTCTGTTGCTCATGGTGAGCATGCTGGAGCACTTCCCTGCCCAGTTTTTGAGATGGTGGGGGGTGCCTGTTTTGTCTGTTCCAGTGGGACTCTGCCTCGGGCTCCTTGCTTTGCCCCCTCTCTGTGGTCCTTGCTGCCAGGATCTGGCCTGCGGCTACACTGGTGGGCGGAGCCTAGTGCTGCAGTCATTCCAGTAATGCTCTTTTTCAATGGTTATATCGAAGTATAATTCACATAATATACAATCACTCATTTCCAGTGTGTGATTCAGTTATTTTTAGTATATTCACAGATATGTGCAACTGTTCATCCATTAATGGACATTTGGATCTTCTGTGAATAGTGCTGCATTGAACACTCATGTACAAGTTTTTGTTTGAACACCTGTTTTCAGTTCTTCTGAGTATCTACCCAGGAGTGGAATTGCTGGATCATATGGTAATCCTATGTTTAACTTATTGAGGAACCACCGAACTGTTTTCCACAGTGGCTTGCACCGTTTTATATTCTCACCAGCAGTTTCCAAATTCTCCACATTCTGGCAACATTCATTATTTCCAGTGTTTGATTATAGTCATCCTAGTAAGCATAAAATGGTATCTCACTGTGGTTTTTATTTTCATTTTCCTAATGACTGAAGATGCTGAGCATATTTCCCTGTGCTTATTGGCCATTTGCAGTTTTTCTGTGGGAAAAAATCTCTATTCAAGTCTTTTGCCCATTATAAAATTGTGTATATCTGTCCTTTGTTGATGAGCTGTTGTAAGAGTTCTTATATCTTCTGCATATAAGACTTAACAGATAGATTATTTGCAAATATTTTTTCCCATTCAGTGGTTTGTCTTTTCACTTTCTTTAGTGTATCTTTTGGTGTACAAAAGTTTTAAATTTTGATGAAGTCCAATTTATCTCTTTTCTTTTGTTGTGAACAATAATTCTCTTTTGAGTAAGAAATAAAAGTTGTGGATTTGAAGTAATTTGGAGGAAGCATATTATAACAGCAATATTCTTCAGGAATAAGTTTTTTCCTGGGTTGTATTTCTTGACATGTCAAAAATTATGTTGTTCTTTGATGCTTAATTGTTAGTTATAGGAAACCCATGGCCTTAGTCACAATTCTGTTATGCTTTCGACAGTAGTAAAAAAGCAGCTGAGCTGCATTTTCAAATGGCCTGCCTGTCTGTGATAGAGTACTTCCTATTTGTATGATTCCTTCCTGTTGCTAGGTTACCCCAAGGCCTTTCAGCTTTGAATGGCAAGAATATGAGAGCTAAAAATATGTTGCTATATAGATGTTTCTTTCTCTTTTTCTTTTTTTAAATCTCCATATGATTAGCAAACCCGTTGAAGCAAAAATTACAGTTTTTCTTCCATGGATTTTAAAAAGCCGATTATTTGTAAGTTTTTTAAATATGCAGATGTGCTTGTACTCATGGAAGAACTGGATTTTCAGTATGAAAGCACCAGTAATTATGGACTAGTCAGGGTCCTTTATCTGCAACCATATAATGATCTTTAATTGGATTTGATTGAAGTGAGGCTCATGGACATTAATTTTGTTAAAAAATACACATGCTTTTGAGTTTTTAAAGCAAAGCTAACATGTTTACGAGGAAAGATAGAAATCCATGAAAATTCTGTAATAAATCTGTATCTAAAGAAAAAGAACAAGATATTTCCTTACTGATAAAACTATAAACTAGGTAGCAGATAACAACAAACGTATTGGCCCTTATACATGAATGTACCCGAAGTACATTTACTGTCAAATGGATCTTGCCCTATGTTTTTGCACTTTAAAATTTATGACTTGAAAATTGTTACAGATATCATTTCTGCTTTGTTGGAAATGAGAATAACCTGCACAAGCCTGAAAAAAATAGATCAATGCTGGATTGATTATCTAATCAGTGATGGTTAGGTAAGATCTGAATTATTGCCTGGTGTAGCTAGTACAAAGCATTTATTTAAAGGTGAATCGTTTGTCCTTTATCAAGAAGCCAAGCCAGTACTATTCACGTGTAGCTTTTCAAAGCGATGATTGTGAATAAGTGGATCAGGTGCTGATGTTGGGTTCCCACCCTCTTCCTCTGCTTGTTCATTATGCTCTGCATATTATAAGCTTTGGAATTGTGGTTGAGTATCTTAGGAAAGTGTTTCCATAGTCACGGATAGTGTGGTAGAAGGCTGGCAAGCGTGTTGAACTGTGCTAAGAAGACCACTTAAAATAGCCCTGGAAGAGCCTCTTTCTGATACCAGCCTAAGTAGCGTAAGCTGCAGTGGATGGCTTATTTTATTTTCTCTGTGGAAATAAGACTGCTTTTGATATTTTTCTGATTTATGTTAGGAATATTCTTCTCTGTTTCTTGGAGGGGAAAATCAGATGGTTGGATAATATTTTTTTTAAGTACCAGCTTTAAAGAAGGCTCTCTTACATGAGTAAAGTTGAGTGGGGAAGGCTTATCCTCCCTTGCCTCTTTTCAAAAACAGTGTTATATAGGCTAGACTTTTATCTTGGCAGTTGTCATTGGTGCCACCAGATCACACTGAAGAAGTCATGTGGGTGGAGAGTTTGCTGATGCTTACTTAAGTTGCTGTGAGTAGGTATAGCTTTCAGAGCAGTGTTTTTATTTGGTTCCAGGATCACTGACAGCCATGACTACCGGGAAAGGTAAGCGATTCTAACATATTCTGGAAAACTGCTGTGTGACTAGGAAACAAGTGCCGTACTTAAAATGTAATTGCAGTGATGACCAGAAATTATAGATGAAACGTGGGAAGTCGTTGTTATGAATGTTATTTGCATTTAGGCAGGGAAAAATTGTGAAACCACAACTATATTAACATTCGTGTTAATAACAGCCTTCTAAGACTAGGAGAGAGGAAGTAGGCACAGTAAGGTGAGCCCGTTTATTTCATGTGCTTTTAATTTGCCTTTGCTTTTTCATGTTTAAAATGTCTGGGTTATAACGTAACTCTGTTTTGCGATTACAAGGCATTTGTTAATAAATCTACGCTGTCTTGAAAGGAATCTATTGGTTAGAAACGTCTAAGTTTTCCCAACAGAGGAAAAGCATGTATCAATCAAGGATACTGCTTCTGTCTTAAGTCATTGTTTATTTTTTCCTCTCTTTTAATCTTTTAAAGATTTGCATTTTTAAAATGCAAAAGTTGAAAGGAAAATTACAAAAGAAGTGTTGCTCACAAAAAGTTTTATTGATCAGCCTTCAGTCTTTCTACGTGGGATTTCCTCAGGTTTTGGCTATGTCGAGGTTATTTTGAAAAACTCCATGTGAATAAGGTTTGCATTTGAAGGCAGAGTGCAGCTGATGTGATGGGAACAGCCGCGCACGAGCCTGCTGCTGCGGCAGCCAGCACCCCCCCCCCCCCCAGATGGTTTTCCCGGCAGGCTTTTACTTTGTTGTCTCTGAAGAATATTTCCAAACCCTCTATTGAAACAGGTATTAGACGGGGTAAAATTATGCACAGTCACAAGTGTTTGTTTGCCTCCTGCTGCAGGGAAATAAATAGCTCCCATCCAAAATGTGTGCTCTGTGTTTTTTCAGTAGTGGATTTTTAAGGGTATGTGTATTTTCTTAAATGAAATTTGGATTTAAACATATTTTTTTAATTGAGAATTTAAAGCATACAGAATAGTATTTCTTTTTTATTTCATGCCTAATTATATTATTTTATTTTCAGGTTAAACTGCTGTAGGAAATCTATATCCGGGCAGGAGACTTAAATTATTCATGTTCTGAAGTGACCTCTTTTAGAGCTTTTCGTTTGAGAATTTGGAAATGTGTTACTTATAAGTAGCATTTGTCTTAAGTTGTTGTATTTTAGGTTGTTTTTTGAAGAGCAGGGCAGCATAATATGGGAGTCAGCTTTTATGTTAAAGGCCATGGAGAAAGCCTTGTGAATCTGAGTTTAAAATAAAGACTTCTTTTGCTTGGCATTTTTTTTTTCCTACAAATTGCCTATCTCCTTAGTCTTTGTCACCTGGAATTCAGGCTTAGAAGCCTTGGTAACTTTTACCTTACATACTGCAAGTGTGTTAGGAAACGTACATTCAACTACTTCTTGTAGCAGTGGCATATTTGGATCATTATTGATTCATGACTAATAAACCATTAAAAATCTGCAAAATATAGTGCCAGTGATTCTCCCACTACGTGTAGTTTAATATTTTCAAAGCACTTCTTGCATTTTTTTCCCCCCCCCTGTTTTATGATCCTCACTGCAGCCCCATGAGGAGTAGACAGGGCAGCTTTTAAACACAGATACTGAAGGTTTCAGGTTTTCTGTAATTGGGTTAATGGCAGGACAGAGAAGAGCACCCTGGTCCTTGCCATCTTAGACCAGTACTCCTTTCTCAAAGCCATCTTGTCAAGTTCAGACTGAATATGAGTGCTGCCTCTGCATGAACAGTGTGAGACCTGGTACAGGCAACTTGTCTGTCATCCTTGGTTTCCTCATGTGCAAATTGGGGATGGAAATCCCTGTGCCACCATGAGGAGCCACTGGGGTGGCACATGTAGATGGCTTGGCAGGGGGCGTTTACCTGGCATGTCCATCTCATCCTGTGTAATACAGGGAAACATCTTCTGTGGCAGCCTTAGTCTCCTAATGGAAGGTGAAGTTGGACTGAGACTTAAAAGGATATGGTTGATCTTTGTGTGTGCATACAGAAAGGTCTCCTAAGAAAACAAGATGCATAATCAGATATATAAGAAGATTTCTTAAAAGGAACTGCCAGTGGATACAGTGGCCCCTGCCTGTAAATCACAACACTTTGGGAGGTCAAGAAGAGAGGATCACCTGAGCCCAGGAGCTTGAGACCAACCTAGGCAACACCGCAAGACCGCATCTCTACAATACGTCAACAAATTAATCAAGCATGGTGGCACACACCTTAGTTCCAGCTACTTGGAAGGCTGAGGTGAAAGGATCACTTGAGTCTGGGTGGTCGAGGCCACAGTAGCTGTGATCTTGCCACTGCACTCCAGCCTGGGTGACAGTGAGACTCCAACTCAAAGAAAGAAAGAAACTGCCACCCAGTATTCAGATCTCCATCTCTAATTTAAATGGAGAATTTAAAAGCCAGGGCTCCTTGGGGAAATTGCTGATTCTAGGGCAAGATGAGCCCAGTGCATCTTGTAGAGCCATAAAGTAAGGAAATGCTTGAAAAGCAAAACCAGACAATGGGATATGTCTCAGAGACACAAGTGTCAACTGAAAGAGGTCCCAATAGCCAGAGCTGGAACAGTTTAAGCACCCTAATAAAGTAGTATTGAATTGCAACCCAAGGTATAAAATAAGTATTCATGAATCCATTCTGATATAAATGATTGAATAAATACTTAAATAGAGGAGAGGAGACAAATCTCTTGTTCAGCATTATTCCAAATCATTTATGTCAGTTTTTCACTCTAAGAGAGAGGGCAGCATGACTTCACACTATATGTGTGAGTGGCACAAAGTGACTTCCTTCCAAAGGGTACAGCATAGAGAGAGAAAAAGTAGCTTTATAGTGGAGAAGTCTGGCAAGCACTATCTGAGCCAGGTGATCAGGGTCAGCGCCAACAATTGTTGATGCATGTGTTGTTGATGGTGTATGATGAGAAAGGCGGTTTACCTCTGTGGTCTTCCTCCCCAAGCCCTGTAAGCTCTGTAAACATGGCAGAAACTTCAGCAAACCCCAAAAGAAGCATATTCTATAAACTGTATAACCATGTCAAGGTCATCTAAAACAAGGAAAGTCTGAGAAACTTACAGCCTAGGGGAGCCTAGGGAGACAGGATGACTAAGTCTAATATGGTGTCCTGAATAGGATCCTTGAGCAGACAAAGAACATTAGGTAAAAACTAAGGAAGACTGAATAAACTAGGTCCATTAGTTGATAAAACAAACGTATCGGTCTTGGTTTATTAATTGTAACAAATGTATCGTGCTAATGTAAGATGTTAGTAATAGAGGAAACTGGTTGTGGGGTATATGGGAACTTCCAGTACTGCCTGATGACTTTTCTGTAGCTCTAAAACTCTTCCAAAACAAAAACTTTATTAAAGATTAAAAGCTGGAAAAAGAAGTGAGGGAGTTGGAAAATGGGTTTTTATTCTTTTCTTTATCCCATTTTTGGATTATTTAATCATGTTTATACATGCATTAACTTCTTTGAAAAAGGTAACAGTTTAAGTGGGCTGTGTGCTTTTTTACAAAAAAAAGTCTGTGTGTTTGAGACATCTAATGCCATTTAAAAACAAGATTGGAGGCATGGAAACCAGTAAAGATACTGTTTCAGTAATACAGATCCCTCTAAGAGATGAAGAAGGCCTGAATTAGGAGCCTCAGACTGGAGAGAGAATGGCGAGAAGCGGCTCTAAGTAGCATTGGCCACACCTCACGCTTATTTGTGTAGGTGGATGAGAGGGGAGGTGTGGTGGGAGGTCATGGAGAAAGACGAGTTAAGCGCAGTTACGCGTTTTGGATTGGGCGGGAACCTGGAGGGTGAGCAGGTTTTGAGCGCAGGCTGATTATAAATTATCAGAGTTTGGGACACTTGGACACAGAATTTTGTGTGTACATGGGTTTGATTCAGGCGAGTTGTGTCTTGAAATAGAGATAGGGTTGCTATTACATAATTAAAAATTACTAGAATGCAGATGTATATTTTAAATTATCATCTTGCTTCTCTTATGTAGAAGTGTGGTTATTTGCCTCTCTAGCTGAGAGGGTTCCTGCAAATGAGGGTTATTAAAGCAGGAATGGATGGTTTGAAGTATTATTTCGGCAGAGGGCACATAGCTCTTGGTGTCATCGCTTTTAAGTATGAGAGAACATTCTGGTAGGAAACCTTCTCCAAATTTGGCTCTGAGGTCTTCCAGCTCACTTGCTTTTGTGTCTGTGTGGTGGTTGTCAAGAAGAATTGGGTCAGGATTGTCACAGTGATAATTAAAGTGACATTTCCAAAAGAGTGCAGGGTGTAGATCTGGTATCTGTGGGATTTGGGTTCTGACGTATATTAAATAGGATGCCCCTTCAGGGCAAGTTCAAGGCTAAAATAAGAATTGTAGTAGAAAGGAGGAACAAATAGTTACTGTGAAAAGGACACACAGTGTTTCTTGTGTTGAAGTTTTAACTGTTGACTCCTGAAAGTCCACTTTTAGTTCTGAATTTCTCAGTCATCAGAGTACAAACTTCGTTCACATCTCTTAGTGTTGGTTAAAACTCTCCCCTTTTTCATGAAATAGTAAATCATGAAATAGAACATCCTCACATAAAATAAAGATCTGTGCTGTACCTTCTGAGTACTTTCATGAGGGATAAGTGATAATTCCAACTTTCACTCTTCTCTAACTTATTACCAGGAAGAAGTTTGTGGTTATCATTATTATTGTAGTTGTTATTGCTAATAGTCGCCAGTCCTTGTTCAGCACTGCCTCTGTGCCTGTGTTGTGCCAGACCTGACAGCTGCCTTGTCCTTTCTTGCCCCAGAGCCATCATAAACCTTGTTCTCACTAGAAGGCACTTTGCTTTCTTCTTCACCCACCTGGCTTAGCACCTGCTCAGTTTTCAGGTCATGGTGAAAGGCTTCCTCAGGAGTGCCTTCTTCTGGACTTCTGTGGCCTCTAGGAATTTGCTTTTGCAAGGCTCATTATGCTGCCTCGTTGTCAGTTTTGTGAGAGTAAGGATGAGTGCTGCTGTGTTCACCTGAATTGCCAGCAGCTAGCTCATTGCCAGCCATAGGGTGAGCATTTGAAAACAACCTCTGCATACACAAAAGCTATGTGAGCCAGATGTGGGAGGCTCAGGCAGGAAGATCACTTGAGCCCAGGAGTTCAAGGCTGTAGTGTACTATGTTGGCACCTGTGAATAGCCACTGCACTCCAGCCTGGACAACACAGCAAGACCCTGTCTCTTTACCAAAAAAGGATATGTAAAATGATCCTTATTCTACAGATGAGAAGCAGGCTTGGAGAAGTTCAATAACTTGCTTAAACTAGGAGTATCACCAGGATTTCTGAAGTCTGGAGAGCTTTTTGAAATATGTGTGCTTTTCTCCACTGCAAGTGCTGCCTCCCAAGGTTAGGGTCGACCATAAAGGTAAGATCAAACTCTAGTTGTTGCATTTCTTTCTTTGGTGAATCTCAGTGAAACTGCACATTATCTAATCGATATTACCTTCCATGTTCTAGAAATGCCAAAACCTGTATTCAGCTTGAAGGAGTAAAGCTCTAAGGTCAGGAGGCTTTCACTGGCTCATTCCCTGTGGTGGGCATGCACACCGAGGCTACTCCAGGATCCATCAAAACGGGCTGAGCCAGCCTTAAAACCTGTGTGCTCCGTGTCACTGTACCACCACCTTGCGTACAGTGTCCTATTTGATGTCCAGTCAGTGAAAACAGATCTTACTACTGACTTTTGAAATTCAGAGAGTCGATTGAACAGGCCAGGTGAAAAGTTATTTATGTGTTTATTTGTTTAATAGCAAGGTCTAGGGTGAATAGGTACATAAATTTGATTTTTAAAAAATGAAATTGAAAAACCCCACAGTTGAAAGGCCCTCTTTCCTATCTTAAACCATTTCTGGAGTCTTCAGTCTACTAGGGTTTCTTTGTACAGAACTGAGAATAGTATGTGAGTGCGGCATACTGTATTCAGTTTTCTGCACTTAGGCCTGGCTGTGACAAGCTTCATGCATATGCTGGCACCCATGAGGCTAGACCCGCAGGGTAAACCTATTCCAGAGGAGCAGAGTAGGGCCCTTTTTCCTGCCGGATGAGAGCCCTGCTGCTTCAAGAAAGGCCTTCTTTCTGCTTCATTGTTTATAGCAAATTGGAACGTTCCTCCTACCTTTTCTCCCCCTCCTACTCTTGAATTCCCTGTTCATGACAGAGATGCCTGAGTAATTCTCACCCACGCAGATGAGGTTATGCCTTTGGCGAAAGTCCTGCAGCATGATTTAGCCTTCCCTGAACCAACCTGTCCAAAATGTGTCTCGCCACCCTCTATCTTTCCCCTTCTCTGTTACAGAACACTGTTCTTTTCCTTCACTGCCTTTATCACAGATTTGCATTTACAAACATTGGACCTCTTTGCACTGGAAATTTCCTGTGGGCAGTTAGTATGCATGTTTTGTTCATACCGTATTCCCAGGACCTGGCAAAGTAAATATGGTAGATCTTCACCCGCGGTGAATAGACAAAGGAAGGAGATAGTTATCCAAGCCAGTTGGTAACTACCCTAATATTGCTTCTATAAATTACCTTGACTGTTCTTTCTTCAAGTACAGGAAGTCCCCAACATAGAGGAGCGAGTTCCATTCCAGGAGTACATTTGTAAATCCAATTTAAGACCAACAAAGTTAGCCTAGGTACCCAACTAACACAATCAGCTATATAGTACTGTATGTATTTAACAGGCTGTACTGGCACCTGGTGGAGAGAAATAGTACATAAAAAAGGCAGCTGTGCATTGTTCATAATTTGAAGGTTCTTAGGTAGGGAACTTATTATAAAGTAATGCTTTACTCATGAATTTAAAGTGTAGGAAAGACGCTATTCTCTATTCTCTCCTTGCCGTTCTTTATTCATTCCTTTCTTTTCCCCTTTTCTCCCCCATCTGCCCCCACCATCTTCTCTTGTATCTTTCCCTTTTCCCTCCCATTGCTTTCAAGGGATCCAAAGTCAACTGGAAGAGAAGCCTAGCCTCCAGAATCAGAGCATATTTGTGAGCCTGATGGAGAGAGTCTGTGATGGGGTCTAAGAGCCCTGGCTCCCATCTGTTTTTGCTCACAAGTGCCCTACGTGGGGGTTTTTGTGACCAACAAGGCTGACTTTTGGCAGGCAGTACAGAGAGGAGTATGGGATATCTGCTTATAAGTTGGATGTGAAGTTTCTCACACACTGGCCCTCTTTGGCATACATTGAGCAATGTGTGTACTTGGCTTGGGGGTGGGGGGGGGGCGGATATTGAGGGACGCCCGAAGGCAATGGTGAGCAGGCCTCAGTGTTGGCCGAGATGATGGAGATGTGAAATGTGGCAACCCATTTGGCCTATTTGGGCTGGAAAATAAACGTGAGTACTTTGCTTGCAATTTATAAAAACCTCTTTAAGGATATCTGTACCTTAAAGAGTATAATTGTGCTCATTTGCGCTTCCTTACCCTAAAATACACTGGCTTGCAGCCTCCTATAGTGTTGACTCCTCCCTAATTCTTCCTTTTTTTAGCCTGTAGTATGGCCTAAATGCATGGCCATGCATCTGAATGTCTAGATAATTCTCTAGACGAAGTAACAGCAGGAAATACAAGAGCCATTTATAGTTAGGTTTGTATTGGTACCCAGATGTAATTTAAAGGATTTTAGAAAGCTAAGTACTTTGAAATTATGATTCAAGTTATTCTTGCTTTGTGTTAACTGTTTGCTTTGTAATTATGTAAATAACTAGAGCAATGTGAACTCCAGGTAGCTATTTGAGTAGGCTCAAGAAATGATGATAAGGTGGCATTAAACTTGCTTTAAGCATATGTGTGCTGCAAAGACCTTATTAAAACCATCAACTATAATATGACTTTTAACTTTTCAAGTTGTAAGATTTGAATGAACACTGCACCAAAGAAACAGACACATTAGTGATTAGAGAAAATAAAACCCAAACTTTTGATATATTTATTTCATCAGAGGTATTTACTAAGAAAGAATTTCAGATTCTTGAAATAAGAACTAATTTTTCCTCCACTGCAATGGTTAATTCTTCCTTAGAATCTCTTTTGGTGCTTTCCTGAGCCTTATTGAGCCATGTTTCATGAGCTTATTGTAGAGTTCCATAATCATCACGTTTCCATGGAGGGAAGCTTGGAAGACGCTAACAATTCATGGTTGAAGAGTCCGAGAGTCAGTAGTGAAGGGATTTAAACGGACTTTCTGTCAGGCCCCGTGTGGGTGCTAGAGCAGGATGCCAGGGTCAGCCGTTTGCCCCAGAGGAGGTTTGGGATCTGGAAGAGGAAGGCGGTGCAGGTGACCGCTTAGGTCGGCCTCCGCTCCCCCCCACCTTGCTTCATCTGAATGAAGGCTGAGTTAGGTGGCTAATGGCAGGGACAAGCGGTCCGAGCTCTGCGAATCGAGCAGACAGTAGAAGCAGGAGAGGCTTTCTGGGGGAAGGTTCTGCCTGGTTTCCTCTCACCCTGCGTCTGTCCTGGTCCTGGGCAGAGTGTAAGGCAGTCATACACAGCACGTGCGGGGATGCTGGGCCCTCCCAAGCTGAGAAGCCAGGCTTCCCGTGTGACTGAGAATGCCGGGAGATGCTGCCGTAGAGGCAGCCCGTGCTCGCAGAGCCCAGGGTCAGCTCTCCCAGCTGCTCCCCAGCTCTCACCCTAGGGAGCTCTTGGACACGCTGGAGATTGAAGGATCGGTCTCTCTGTGTTCCCCCTTTTGCTTTTGGTTCTAAGGGTGGGTTTATAGTCTTTCTGAGGCCTGTTGGGGCAGACTCCTCTTCAGGGCTCTCTTAAATGCCTCATCGTGGCTGTGTGGCTGTAGGCCCTTTCTCTGAGGAAGGCATAGTTTTAGCAAGGTTAATTTAAACTGGGCCTCCAGTTTAAGAGATACTAATGTCAACAGCCCTAACTGCTGAACCTGAATCAGGGGCAAGCCTTCAATCCTCTGTTCCTTGGTGCCCAGGATGGGGACAGTCCCAGAGTAGTGGGGCTCCTGGACCCATCTGTGTGCAGAACGTACCTGGCTTGTTTGTTTGTTGTCAGGAATTCCTTGCTCCTGCTACATCTGTCCAGGGGGAGTTCCTGGAATTTGTTCTCTCTCACTGTATGTTCACTGAGCATGTAACCCGGTGTGTTCCTGAGTTGAGTGGGATGTACACACATTTAAAGCCCCTCACACTCCCGGTTGGTGGTAAGTTCCCCAGTATTGGACACAGGTAATACGAGTCACACCTGAGGGGTGATGGGGATGCAGTGGATCCTTTGTAATTTTGTTTGGCCTCATTTTTGTATTCACATGGTGTGTCCTGTGTGTGCTGTTAGCAAAACATCACACTGAGTCATAGCTACTGCTGGTTGTGTCTGTTCCCATGTTGGACTGTGAATCCAGAGTAAGAGCCCTGGCTTTCCTTTCTTCATTGCAACTTCTGGCATGGTGCCTGGGACAAATGTGTGCTTAATGGAGAAGTGCTGGCAAGATGAAGGAAGAAAGATGCACACAGTGTGCTGTTAGTATTCAGAGGAGAGGTGAATACTATAGCCTCCCATAGCCTCCCAGTGATAGAGGCTGCTGCTTTGGGAGTCTGATTTTAGTACAGAAGTAACAAAAGGATTGCTCTGAGCCAGATCACCTCTAAGGTGACCCTGTGCTATGGACTTGAACCCCCAAGTTGCAAGGAGGCTATGGATGGTTTGGAGAGAGATTAAAAACTTGATGCCATCCCTTTAATATAGTACAGATATTTCTTTGGGTTCAGATGACACAAGCCCCATTCCAAGTGGTGTAAGGAGGAAGGGGAATTGGCTCATGGACCTAAGAAGTTGAGGATGGATCTTGCTGTGCTCCCAGGGGTCCACACCTGATAGTAGGCTTCAGTTCTCTTACCTCTTGCTCTGCTTTCTTTTACTTTGCTTGCCTCTTAGGCAGCCACTGTCATTTGTTGGCTCCAGCAGCTCTAGGCTTGTGTCTGCACAGCTCTGAGTTGAGAAGAGAGGGAGGATCTAGAATTAATTACAGTGGCAGATGGGGAAAGCCTGGATGGGTCTCCTGAGGCAACAATGTGGTCACTCTGAGAGTGGTGGAGGGTGTCACCCAAGAACTGCTTGGAGCTGCCAGTGGAAGAAGCGGGTTGACTTTGGCAGGCCACACAGGGGATAGCACGTTTCTGCAGGTAGACAGGATCGTCCCCTCTTCACGGCCCCCCAAAACGGAAGCCTCTCTTTTCATTTTCTTTAAACCTCGTCGTGAGGTTGGTCTTGGTGAAAGGTGCAGGCCTGGGCTTCTCTGTTGCGAGTATGCCTGCTTCTCTCCTGAGCCTGCTCATAAACTGTAGGGCAGCAGGCAGGACGTTTTCCGCCAGAGACCCAGAGATGAATTTCGCCTTGGTCACCAGCACTTGCAGAAGGCACTCAGCAGCTCTTACCCAGTGGGAACCTTGAGCTCCCAGCGGTGTCCCGAGGAACAGGTAGGGGTGTGAATTTGCTTTGTGTTCTCCTTGCAGCTCGTTTCCCTCTCCAGTTTCTGATGGTGTGTTCCTTGTCTGTTGCCCCCCGTTTCTTTTTTAGCTTCCTTTGTAGAGGATTAGTAGACCTGAAATGAATTTTTGAATTGTCATGCTGTTTGTGCTCCAGCTCTCTTTTCTCACTTTGTCTGTGCCAGCAGTGCCGCTAGTGAGAGATCTTAAAATGCCAGCCTGGCTTTCTGGCAGCTAGCCCTGGATGGAAGGAATGGAGCAGGAGCCCTTGCTGCAGCTTGACTGATTTCAGGTTCCTGCTTTGGTGGTGGGGAATGGGTGACTGGTGCCCAAGGGCAGAGAAGTGTTCTGTTAGCACACCCAGAGCTTCCATTATGCCATTGCCACTTCTGTATTGTGAGAATTGCCAATGTTTATAGCCCCTACATTCTGACAAAAGCGGTTTTTAATATTGTAAACAGGGGAGGTGGAATTTTTGTTTTAGATTATAGATGTTAAAGGATTTTTTTCATAAAGCAGTAGGACTGATCCTATGTAACACTGGTCTATACTGACTGAACTGGGAGGAGATACATAGCCCTCACTCCCTCCCCCCCCCTTTTTTTTTGAGTTGGAGTCACTCTTTTCACCCAGGCTAGAGTGTGGTGGCACGCTCACGGCCACCACAGCCTTGACCTGCTGGGTTCAGGTGATCCTTCTGCCTCAGCCTTCCAAGTAGCTGGAACTACAGGCCAGCACGCCTGGCTACTTTTTGTGATTTATTGTAGAGACAAGTTCTCACCAAGTTGCCTGGGCTGGTCTCGAACACCCGGGCTCCCAAAGTGCTGGGATTACAGGCTGAGCCACTGCACCCGGCCACTCCTATTTTGCCGGAGAAAGGGAGGTGACTGGAAACTTGGCAGATAAATAGTCTTTACTCAGCCATCCAGTCCAGATGGTGTGTGTGGTTTGCACTTGTCTACCTTTCTATTTAGGTACCATCCAACTTTCGTTAAAATTAAAAATAGGAATAGATGAGCAAGGAATAGTTTGGATAATGAGCAAAATAGCTTTTTATAAATCTTTTGATATATGTACATGGGATATCTTTCTATTTATTAGGTTGTCTTTAATTTCTCTCAACAGTGTTATGTAGTTTTCAGTGAACATGTCTTATACTCCTTTTGTTAAAGTTAAGTAATTTATTTTCCTTGATGCTATTGTTAATTAAATTTTTTTCTAAATTTCATTTTTGGTTCATTGCTGATGTATAGAAAATACAATTGATTTTTATATATTGGTTTTATATCCTGTAGCCTTACGGAGCTTGTTTATTGGTTCTGTTTTTTTTGTGTGTGTGCATTCTTTAGAATTTTCTATATACAAGATCATGTCATCTGTAAATAAAGATGGTTTTAGTTGTTCCTATACAATCTGGATGTTTTTAATTTCTTTTTCTAGTCTGATTGCCCTGGCTCGAACTTCTACAATGTTGACTAGAAGTAGTGAGAGTGGATATCTTGTCTTGTTCTTGATTTTAAGTGGAGAGCATCTAGTCTTTCACCATTAAACATGTGGTTGATGGCATTTATCAGGTTGAGGGAGTTCCCTTCTAATCCCTGCTTGTAGTGTTTTTAGCACGAAGGAGTTTTGTGTATTGTCAAATGTTTTTACTATGTTTAGAGTGTGTGTTGTTTTGCCTTTTATTATATTAATATGATAAACAGCTCTTGTATATTAAACATCATGTTCCTGGGATCAATCACACTTGGTCATGAAGAGAATTCTTTTTATATGTTGCTGGATTTGGTTTGCTAGTATTTTGTTGAGGATTTTTACGTCTGTATTTGTAAGCAAAATTGATGATTTTGTGTTTAAGATATGTTTCTTAAGTAAACATTTGCTGTAAGAATTAAACAAAATGATGCACAGAACATACTTAACAGTGCTCAGCACCTAGTAAGTGGACAGCTTATGTGAATTGGTTTTTTTGGGCTGATGATTGTTTGTTTTCATGGCTCAGAGCATAGAACATATTGAGTCAAACAGGCCTGGATTTGAATCTTGCCTTTCTCTACCTTCTTGTTAGCTATGTTAAAGTTAATGAGAACATGCAAAACCAAACACAGGGCCTGGCACACAGATATGTACTAGGTGTATATTAATTCTCGATACATTTAAACATACTGACTGCAGTGGTATTGTGAGGTGAAAAATGGGAAACTTTTGAACTATCAGCAGGTGATTGATTAAATATAGTAGATGTGAATAGTATAATAATAGGTAGTCTTTAAAATGGATTAGACTAATATGGATGTAGAAAAATATTTGCTTAAATATTGATTTTGGGCAAAAAGTTTTTGTATAACATTGATATTTATGAATGCGTTAAAGTTTAGAAATGCATGCATATATATATAAAACTGTTAGCAGTTTAATTTTGAGGGCTTAGGATTGCTTATAGTAGAACGTTGACTTTTAATTTTAAAATAGGCATATATTTTATCAGAAAAAAGATAAACTGGCAGGAAAATCGGGAAGCTTAAAAAATATTTAGGAAGGTGGTAATTGTCTTACTTTCTTGATTTGCTCTCAGAGATTTTCATAGCTTTGTTGGACTTTATCATCCAATGAAATCTTATACATTTTAAAAAAGTAATAAAAGCTTCTAAAAAGATATATGAAAAAAGGGCTCTATCCATTCAGAAATGTTGTCTTTTTCATATGGACTACCAGGTTAAATTTTTGAGAGCCTCCTGAATTTTGGCCTCAGCTCTGTTTTGTGTGTCATTAGTACTAAGAAGGATACGAAGCGATTCCTACTCTAGGGACAGAGACACCAACAGATCTGCAAGCAGCTAATTCCAGGATGAGATGGAGTAAATGACACATGCAGGGTCGGCTCTTTCTGCACAGAGCCGGGCAGGGTATTATCAGAGGAACTAACTAGCTAACCTTTTCCAGAGTGAATGGGAATGTGTCTGGCAAGCGGGGCAGGAACTCTAGATGGCAGAAATGGCCTTTGCAGAAGGGTTAAAGGTGGTACAAGATCAAGAAGGAAGACATTCGGGACATTTATTACAGCAGCCAGCCTCTGTGCAGCCTCCTCTATTCTAGTTACTGGGCTGCCACATTTCTTACTCCCTCGGAGCGACATCTCCATCTGAAACCCTGTCAGGAATGTCAGTTTCCACAGAGTGACCCTGCTGCAGTGAAGCAGAGGGCCAGCTGTCTTTGCGTTAGAAGATGAGGCTTTTCCTCTCCCTTGGGCTGCTACCAGTCACAACCTGCCTCGGGACAAGAAAGAGGAAAAGCGTTGTGGTACAGGTCCTGGCTCTTCTGGCAGATAGGCAATAAGCAGGCATTTATTATTGTCTGTGACATTTTGTTGGTCCTCAGTTTTCCAGATGGAAAATATGGCCCAGAGTTTATAATTCCAAGCCCCAGACACCAGGCTTGAATTCAAGTTTGTCTTTAGACCGGTATCTGCCACCTCCATACCCAAACCTGTAGTCACAATGGTATATAATGGTCTTTCTGATCTGCCTGTGGCTTGGTGCTTTGTATCTTACTTTGTCCAGCCTGATTCAAGTTTGGTTCTGGGGCACCTGGGCACTGCTGGGCTTCTTTAGGGACTTTGCATCTGAGTAAGTGGAGGCTGATGAAGGGGCTGGTTCTCACCTCCCAGTGCCCTGCCCTGGCCATTGCCCGTTTTTTCTCCAGCATCTGGACCACAGTGGTAGACTTGCTCAGCTTCTAGAAGTCTGCTGGCTTGCTTTCAAGTCCATAAATGACTGTGTTTGCGCTCTGTGTTTTAAAATCTCTTTTGTATTGGTAGTTCTTTGTGGCGTGCTGTTTTACTGCTATTTTTTCCCCTTCATTGTGTCTACTTAACAGGGTTGCCAGGAGTGGGGTGATTGAGGGCTGTATGAAAATTAGTGTCACCCTGTAGAACTTCAATGAGTCATTTTAAGTGCCTTGTCCCAATGCTGCAAAAGGAGGGATGGAGCTCAGATGATTTTCAAAGGATTAAAGGAGGTGATGGTGCCTGGGCACTGAAGGCTCCAATCAGCTCACCCCAGATTTCTACAGGACACTGTCACTTAAAAGAAGGGACCCTCGCATGGCAGTCTTTGAGGTGGTGGCAGAAGATGGAATTAATTATTTCTCTGGGTTCAGGAAGAACTTACCCTTCTGTAAGACCATTTTCTGTGTAGCATATGTTACATTACGTGCAAATGTTAAAATTTATGTAGTGGCACAAGCTTGCATAGTTAAAAATACTCATTTTCACATCTTTTTGGCCTTAGTTAAAGCTCTTTAAAAGAGGTTATGTACTAACAGATGTCTACTTAGCCAAAAAACCTAAAGAAAATGGGAATTCAAATGACTATAGAGTTCAGTATGGCTTGATTTAGTAGGGAAATACTGATTTTTCTTTAGAACCTGAGATGTGAGACTCCCCATCCTGGATTGTAACCATGGTCCAGTTCAGACATAGTGTTTTGCCTGGTTACAGAGTGGCATATTCTACATAGGAGAACTTCCCCGTTACCTGAAACTAGGTACCTTTTTGACAGTTCAGCCTATTTTTTTTTTTTGAGTCAGAATCTTAGTCTGTTGCCCAGGCTGGAGTGGCAGAATCACAGTTCACTGTAACCTCGGCCTCCTGGGCTCAGGCAGTCTTCTTACCTCAGCCTCCCGAGTAGCTGGGACTACAGACATGTACCACCATGCCCGGCTAATTTTTTTATTTTATTTTTTTAAGATACGAGGTCTTGCTACATTGCTCGGTTGTTCTCGAACTCCTGGGCTCAAGCAGTTTTTCCACCTTGGCCTCCCAAAGTGCTGGAGTTACAGGCGTGAGTCACCACACCTGACCTGCTCGATCTTTTTTAAAATTTGATTTTAATTTCTGGGTGTCCAAAAAGCTGGGAAGCATCAGCTAAACTTGTTTTTAAACAACATGTTAAATTTTGAAGTAATAGGCTCAATCGCTTTTTATCTTCCTAACACCTTTTCAAGTATTTCAATATAAAGCCTTGTGTCCAGCTGTTATTCTGGAATATAAATACACTATTCTGTTTCCTTCAAGTTCCAATCGAGATAGGAAATATGAGTTACTTTCTTCACTAGTACACAGATTATTTGAAAAATAGTTGAACCTTATGTTGTTGGTGCAGGTCATTGTTGTGAGCACCTGCTATTATGCTGTTAATTGTATGGATGTGATTTTACGCTTTCACCGTGACTGCTATCTAAGCAGTTGAGGCTTAGGGGGGGTTTTCTATCTGTGTTTGCTTTTCATAGTTTCTGTTTTGCTCCCAGGCTTTCAGCTGTCACTTCTTATTAATATCACCTTGCTTAATTCTAGCACCCCCCCTTTTCACTGTCCCTATAATTAGTTGTTTCTGATCTGCTTAGAAAATCAGATAAGCAAGCTTGTTAGATTTGTTTCCAAAGGGTAAGTAAAAAGATAGGACTAGATAGGAATAGGACTCTTAGAGTTCAGTTTTAAAACCCTACATTGGCTGCTCGGGTACCCTGTCCTCCTTCCTTTCCTTTGGAGGCATTTCCGTACAGATTATTGGTGATGAAAAGTGTGCCTTCTCAGTGACGTTTGGTTATAGTATACTGTCATCAGTTATCATCAGTGTGACATCATCAGCTCATTTGGACAAGTTATAAGGAACTTTTAATAATACTGTATATGTCATTTGAGGACAGAAATGGAGCTTCCATTTTCTCCACGCCTTACTGCCCCTGTAGGTTTGTGTGTCATCTTGTACAAAGACATCTATTCTAATTGTGGCTTCTCTGTCCTCCAATTTACTTGCCCGTTACGTGAGAATGTAAAAGAATGAAAATTAAATCTTGGGTGTTTCATTTTTGCTTTAAGCAGTTATCTTTTACAGAAATAAAAAGATGAGGAAAATGAAGAATAAACAAAATGCAAGGAGAATGTCTTCTATTTATCCATATATTTACTATCTCTGCTGCTCTTCCTTTATGTAAATCCAAGTTTCCAACTGTTACTATTTTCCTTTTGCCTGAAGATTTTCCTGTAGTATTTCTTGGAGTGCAGGTCTGCTGGTGAAAAGTTCGTTTTTTTAGCCGGGCTCGGTGGCTCAACCTGTAATCCAGCGCCTTGGGAGGCTGAGGTGAGTGGATTGCCTGAGCCTGAGGGTTCGAGACCCGCCTGGGCAACTTGGCGAGCCTCATCTCTACAATAAATCAAAAAATTAGCCGGGTTGGTAGCGCACGCCTGTAGTTCCAGCTACTTGGAAGGCTGAGGTGGAAGGATCGCCGGAGCCCAGCATGCTGGTCGAGGCTGCGGTGGCCGGGAGCGGTCACTGCACTCCAGTCTGGGCGACAGAGTGAGACTCCAACTCAAAAAAAAAAAAAGAAAAATTTGTTTTTGGTTTGTTTGGCTTGTTTTAATTTTGCCTTTATTAAAATATATTTTTACTGGAAAAAGAATTGTAGGTTAATACAATTTTGTAGATATCATTTCATTGTCTTCTGGCTTGCAGGGTTTCTGATGAAGTTTCCTGTCATTTTGGTGTTTGTTCCTTTGTGTGTTATATGTCTTTTTTCCTCTGGCTGCTTTTCTCTGGTTTTAAACAATTTGATTATGATGTATATTAGTGTGCTTTTCTTTGCGTGTGTCTTGCTTGGGGGTTGTTGAGCTTTTTTGGATCTGTAGGTTTATAGTTTTCATCAAATTTGGAAAAGTTTTGGTCATTATTTCTTACAGTCTTTTTCTGTCCTTCCCCTCCACTCTCCATCCTGCTTGCAGTGCAACTTTGTGTATTTTAGATTGGTTGATATTATCCCACAGATCTCTGAGACTATTCTTTTTATTTATTTTTTCAGCCAGTTTTGGCTCAGTGCTTTTTTTGGATAGATTCTATTGCTATGGATTTAAGTTCCTTGATTTTTTTTTTTCTTCTGCAGTGTCTAACCTGCATTTAATCCAACTCAGTGAATTTTTAATTTCGGATGTTGTGTTTTCTTAATGTTTAGAAATTCCACTTGATCTTTTTTTTGACTCTTCCTTTTCTCTTGTTCTGTTATACCTTCCTGTCATTTTTTGCCGTTTTGTACAAGTTCACTGACACGTGAGTCCTAGAACTTAGCATATTTCTGTAGCTTTCTTCCTGTGTAGCTTTTTTTTTTTTTTTCCCCTAAACTCTGTCCTGTAATTTCTGGCACCTTCAGTCTCCCTGAACTCTGTTCTTTATTGTCTCCACTTAGCAAGACTATCCATATAATTTGGCTTCCCCTTCTCTGAAAGTGGTGGCCTGGAACTTGTCTCTAGTCAGAAAGTTGGGATGATGGTATAGCTCACCTTGTTCCCCTTCTTTGAGGTATCACAGTTAGGCACTGCCTGTTGTCTGGTGTCTGCAAGTAGTTTCATATATTCCGTCAGGTTTTCTAGCTATTTCCTGCAAGAGGTTTAGTCTAGTCCTTGCTATTCTGGCATTGCTGCAAGCAAAAATCCCAGGCATTCCATTGAAATTGGTCCATTGAAAACAAATTCTCAGCAGCTGAATACAGTTCTAAATGGAATGCCTGCATAGATTATAAGACTTTAACAAAACATAATTTATCTGAATTCTTGAGTGAAGCATAATAGTGTCCTCGTGTCCTCCATTCGTTTTTCACCTTTCCCACAGACTGGAACTATTCCTGTTCTGAGCAGAGTAATGATGACAGTTTTTCCACGTAGTTGAAAATGACAGCACCTCAGATGCTCTTGGAGTTCCCTAGAGGACAGACAGGGTAAGATCAGTCCCTGTCACTGCTAATGCTGGCAGCACTCAGTGAGTGATCTGTCCTTTGAGTCATTCTTGTCCATTACATTAGGCTTGGTTTACTCTTGGGAAGGCCTTTAGGAATGTGCTCTGCAGTTTCTGAATGATTCTAAATCCATGGGAAGTCTGTGCTAATAGAAGACTGCACATCTGAATCAAAAAATTGATGTGTGGATTGAAAGAACCATCTTATAACAGCATGGTATGATAAGACAATCTGGGAAATTTAAAGGCAAGTTGAAAGAAGCCGATATGCCTAAGGATATGTGTTTGTAAGGATGTGTTTTCTCCTCCTCCCCCAACCCACGTTGAATGCATTAAGCCAGGTAACTTGAAGTGCGTTGCTGGTGAGGTTTTTTTTTGTTGTTTTTTTTTTGAGTTGGAATCTCACTCTGTTGCCCAGACTGGAGTGCAATGGCCGCTCCCAGCCACCGCAGCCTCGACCTGCTGGGCTCCAGCGATCCTTCCGCCTCAGCCTTCCAAGTAGCTGGAATTACAGGCGTGTGCTACCACACCCAGCTAATTTTTTGATTTATTGTAGAGATGAGGTCTTACCAAGTTGCCCAGGCGGGTCTCGAACCCGCGGGTTCAGGCAGTCCACTCACCTCAGCCTCCCAGGGCGCGGAATTGCAGGCTGAGCCACCGAGCCCGGCTGCTGGTGAGTTTTAAGGAGCTTTGTGGTCCTGAGTAGACCCAAGACTTGGCTGTTGAAGGTTTAGGTAAGAAGCAGCTAGATCAAGGAAAACAGGTGCTATTTATATCTGTTTTTTTGGTTAGCAGTTGTTCAAGCTTACTGGGAAAGATCTAATGCCCTTTTTCAGAAATCATAATATTGCCAGCTACAGATGTTGGTTGTTCTTTTTTGTTTGTTTTTAATTATTCTGAGTTCTTTGTTTAGCCTCCTGAAAGACTTATACTTGCTACATTAAGTTCTTGGTACTTGCTACATAAGCTTTAATTTTGCATCACTGAAGTGTTGTTTATAAATATATTAAGTTTTAAGAACCCAAAGGTGGTTTTTCTTTTTAATTATAAATGCAATTTAAGGACTACTGATTGAATCCATTGCTGTTTAGAAAATTTACAAGTTAATGAACTTATGCAAAAGGCATTCAACTTCATTAAAAAAAGAAATGTAACATAGAAGAACATTTTTTTAACCTGCCAAATTGGCTCAAGTTTTAAAATGATAATAATGTTGGCAAGGGTGCCGTCAAGATGGGCACTTATTTGAGCTTCCAGGAAAAATTTATGTTTATGTGACCTTTCTGATGATGAATTTGGTGGTATAGATAGGGCACTTTACCCTTTTGGACCCAGTAAGATTGTTTCTAGGGATTTCTTTCTTAAAATTGTTTGAAATGTGAACAAAAAATGCATATAGGAAGGTATTTGTTGCAATAATGGTAAGGCATTGGAAACACCCCAAATGTCTAACAATAAGAGTGTTTCAGTTGTGGCATTTTCCTACTATGAAGTACCATATAGCTATTAAAGTGGTGTTTGTGAAAAATATTTCATCACAAATAAAAAACTTACATATTTGAAGCAAGCAGTATTCCAAAGTGATATTTAGTCTCACCTCAGCTGTTATTTTTAAATGTATGAAAGAAAGGTCAGAAATGTTAAAGTAACTGTTTCTAGGTGGTGGTTTTATGAGAGATGGTTTTCTTCTTTTTTCTTTATTTTCCAAAGTTGGAATGGGAAAGCATCTGGGTTTGCGAAAGCAATCATGATCTTTGTAGCTGCATTCTGGACCTACCTGTGGCCTTCCAGACCCTAGGCAGACACCTCAGATTGCAGAAGAACAGGCCAACCATTTATTGTCTAAACTAGTTGTTGTTTTATGATCAGGTGAAGAAGTACATTAAAAATGATTTCTGTGCTTACTATTCAGATAAAAGTTTTGATGATGAAGATTCTGTGGATGGTAATAGACCTTCCTCTGCTAGTTCTACA
The DNA here is from genome assembly GCA_963574415.1 of Tarsius wallacei. Classification (NCBI taxonomy): domain Eukaryota; kingdom Metazoa; phylum Chordata; class Mammalia; order Primates; family Tarsiidae; genus Tarsius; species Tarsius wallacei. Next base: position 3,524 of record CAUYQG010206644.1, on the reverse strand, counting down.
TCCTCCAAGGCTCCACCAAGCTCACGGAGAAACGTTGGAATGGGAACCACCCGCCGGCTTGGGTCGTCCACTCTTGGATCCAAGTCTTCTGGTAAGTCCAAGCTCTGTGTGGTGTTCTGGGGTCAGCTGTGCTAGCTTTGAAAACCAGAGGTGCATGCTACTTGCCTGGGGTGGCCCTCAGAAGTGGTGTAGTCCCCGTATGCACGTTTCTGCTTGCTGTTCGTTGGTTGCATTAGCATTGTGACGTCACAGTGCTGGTAAGCTGGTGGGATGTAAGTTTGGGCTGAGAGATTGACCTTTGCCACATGTAAGGCAGAGCCTGTGGGAGAATGAAAAGCCAACACAGAGAAAGGCACAACTGAGAGATAAGAGCAAGAGCGCACCCTCATGGCATTATTTGGTTATCCAGATTCGGCAATGCCGAAACCATCATGGGACGTTTAAGCCAGTTTCTGTTTAAGACCGAGAATAATCCAGAATTCAGATTGTGTCTCCTGACTTTAAAATATGTTTTGTCCTTACAAGTAGCATGATTCCTTATGAGACCAGTATGGATGTTGGATTAAATAAATATAAATGGTAGGAGGTTAGCTCCCTGAGGCTTTGAAAATTGATTTACAAAGATTTCTTCTATTGATTCCTCTTCTCCCACCCCCAATCTAGACAAATTAACTAGCCGTTATACACAACTCTCATCTGTATGTCACGTTTTAAATGTACGTGCAAATTTCCTCTGAAATGTTATCTCTGAAAAATTGTGTAGCTGCTGCTTTTAGAACCATTTTCACTTGTTAGCTTTGGGTTTTGAGCTGCTGTTACTGCTGCTGGTGGTGGTGGTGGTGGGTGGTGTGAATGAGAATCCCATAAGCCAAAAAGCCAAGGCTGAATGGGCTGAGTAAAAGCTGCACTAGTGGTTAGTACTAGAATGCCGTCTCTGATGGTCTTTTCTGAATTCTGAATTGGCCCTGGAATGTTGGTTTCTTGACCATCTTGGCACCACTGTGTCCAACATCTGTTTGTGACAGAGGAGCTGCACTGGCAAGCTGCAGTAGGAATGGCAGAGAAGTGTTGTATTGTTTCTTGTTAGCTGTATTTCTTCTTGGTTCCTTGTAATCTTTTTTTTTTTTTTTTTTTTGAGTTGGAGTCTCCCTCTTGTCACCCAGGCTGGAGTGCAGTGGCACGCTCATGGCCACCGCAGCCTCCGCCTGCTGGACTTAGGTGATCCTTCTGCCTCAGCCTTCCAAGTAGCTGGAACTACAGACATACACCACCACGTCCGGCTATTTTTTGTGTTTTATTGAAGAGACGAGGTCTCATCAAGTTGTCCAGGCTGGTCTCGAACCTCAGGGCTCTGGCAGTCCTCTCTCCTCGGCCTCCCAAAGTGCTGGGATTACGGGCTGAGCCACCGCACCCAGCCTCCTTGTAATCTTTATTTGGTGCATTTTAAAACTTTTTTTTATAGAGCTTAAATTCACATAACATAAAATTAACCATTTTAAAGGAAACATTTTTAGTGTTTCATCTACCTTGTAGCATGTCAGTACTTTTGTTCTTTTTAATGCCTGAGTTTTTCTGCATTTTCTGTTCTGTTCTTAGGTAATTATCGGTTCACAGTCAAGGCTTAGAAAATTTCTGCATGATCAAACCACTGCTTTCCTTCCCCTCCCCTCACCTACCCCTCTTTCCAGAAGTCCTCACTATATAAATTATGCAAATATCAGCCCCATTTTCCTTTTTAGCTCTGTGCTCACTCTTTTTCCTTGTTGTTTAACCCTGTAGTCTTGGGTTTCCTGGTGACTCCTCCTTGTCAGATTCCTTGGGCTCAAGGACTGTTTGTTGGCTTTTGAGTCCTCTTCAGTATGTGGGTACAGGTGTAGTGCCTTCTGCAAAGGAGGCATTCAGGACGTATCTTCTTGGTGAGATCCAATTCTTACGCTAAAACAGCTGCAGAGTACCACATCATAGTGGGTGGCTATCGTCCTTTATGGTCAACTTGTCCATGCAATGTGAGTCATCTTCATCAAGAGTGAAGACGCACATTCAGTGCTACCTGGGATTATCTTTAAAGCCCTTTTCTTTCTGGGTAGTCTGTCGGGACCCTGAACACCAGATATGAATCTGAAAAGAAGCTCTTAGAAGAACTGTCAGAATAATTAATGTAAATTACTAATGGGTCTTAAGTATGCACTGGTTTTGAAAATGTGAAAAAAATCTGATAAAGCAAATCTGATTTTCATGTATAAAGGGGAGTTCATATTAGCAAAAAGAAATAACTTTCTTCAAATTATAGCAATTAGCTTTTGGGATAACTTTGTAGGGGGAATGTGTAACTGATGTGTAAATGAAAAATTAACATACTTATGGTGAATTCAAGGAAATGGAACTATTTTGAAACTAATATAAAGTTAAATGAAGCCATTAAATTATTTAGAACTTGTTTGAGTTTTCACCAATTTGTTATGCTGGATTCCCAATAGTAACATAATCTAATTTATTCCCTGAAGAATTAAATTTCCTGTTAAATCTCTTTATTAGGAATCTTTCAAAAGATTTGGATGTTAATGCGATATAAATCATCTGAATTTTTTAAAACTCAGACTCCCTGCTTAAACATTAGTTTCTCTAGTGACCCTGAGCTAACGTATGTAGCGTTGTAGAATTACTATACTTTATCTTGATACAAGTAAGTAATGTTTATTAATTTCATGACACTCTGAAGTTGCATTGAAGCCTTTTTAAAAAAATCTTCCAAATTGTTCTATATCTGCCAAAATGTAATTTGGAATGCTTATATTCAGGCTTCTCCAATACGTGTTACATACTTGGTTGTACATTGTTTTCGTTAAAAAAATTTTTTTTATAGCTGCAAAAGAAGGGGCTGGTGCTGTTGATGAAGAGGACTTTATTAAAGCATTTGATGATGTACCTGTAGTACAGGTGAGTGAGGATATTTGCGGATGAAAAACAAGGGTTTGACTTATTCCGGTTAATTTTTCAAAGATGTCATGTGTGGAGTTCTGTACTGGGCCAGGTAGTTTTAACTGTCAAGACTACAGAAGATCTGAGTTCTGGACTAGAAAATGTTAGAGCAAAAACCAAGGCCCATGTGGTCCTTCAGTAAGAACGAGAGAGAAGTTGATAGCTCTAGAATTAAGTTTGTGGGTCAGGTCGCACGAAAGAAAAGGAAATAGAGAATTAGACTAAATGAGAGAATGAAAGAAACATGTTCCTTGAGGGATTTTTCTTAGAAAAAAATTGTGACTTTGATGGATTTTGGTGTCGTAAGAGCTATAGAGAATGGTTTAATACAAGCTTAGTTCTTCACTTTAAGTACCTAACAGATGAAACAAAGATTATTTATTTATTTATTTATTTATTTATTTTGAGTTGGAGTCTCACTCCGTGGCCCAGACTGGAGTGCAGTGGCCGCTCCCGGCCACCGCAGCCTTGACCTGCTGGGCTCCGGCGATCCTTCCGCCTCAGCCTTCCAAGTAGCTGGAACTACAGGTGTGTGCTACCACGCC
>CAUYQG010206643.1:0-11396 GCA_963574415.1 Tarsius wallacei | reverse complement strand
CCCGGCTGATTTTTTGATTTATTGTAGAGATGAGGTCTCGCTTGCCCAGGCGGGTCTCGAACCCGCGGGCTCAGGCAATCCACTCACCTCAGCCTCCCAAAGGCGCGGGATTACAGGCTGAGCCACCGAGCCCGGCTTAGCATTTCTTTTAAAACATATCTACTGATGATAAGTTCATGTACTGTTCCTTTCGCTGAGAATATCTTTATTCCAAGTTTATGTCTGAAGAATGTTTTCATTGAATATAAAATTCTGAATTTGCAGTTCTTTCCTTCAAGCGCTTTAAAAGTGTTAATTCACTGTCAAATGGCTTCAGTAATTTCTTATGTCTTTTAAGAAAATTTCTTATAAGACATAATATATGTGTTTTTATGTCTTATAAGAAAATATGTCACCATTCAGATTATTGTTACCTATTCGCACATCAAATATTGTGCAGCACTTTGTATAATGCACACACATTTAGAATTGCTATGTCTTCTTAGTGGGTTGACTTTTTATTATTATTTAATTACCTTCTCCATCTCTGGTAATTTTCTTAGCTCTGAAATCTACTTCATCTGATATCAGCAGAGCCTCTATTGCTTTCTTCTGATTAACATTTGCATAATATATAATTCTCATGCTCTTTCTTTCCATTTGCCTATACAATTATATTTGAAGTAAGTTTCTTTTAGGCAAAGTATAATTTGGCCATGCTTTTAAATATACTCTGTCTATCTCTCTTTTCAATTGGTGTATCTAAGCCATTTACCTTTAGTGTAATTATTGAAATGTAGAACTCCTCATTACTGCATGGTGGGAAGAGGAGATACAACTCCCCAAGAGGCCTCCACTGGTACCTCTCTGCATGGGGTCGATGGGGGGGGGATTGAGTGCCCCTTTACTGTTTTCCATGAGGTCTCTGCTGACACCACAGTGGTCTCATTGCTGCTGGGAGGTGGCTAACATACTGAATCTCCCATTAGTCTTCCCTGATACCAGCCCAGTGGGGAAGGAGATGTGTGACTCATTACTGCTGGGTAGGGATGGAAGTCTAGTCTCTCCATGTAGGTCCCACTGATGCTGTAGGGTAAAGGGGACTTGTTACTGCTTGGTGAGGGGTGGATGAAAATGCCTTTTCTGATAGCATCTCATTCAACACGAGGTGTAGAGATGCCTCATTAAAGTCTGATGAAGGTGGGAATCCAGATTCTCTACCCAACCTTTTCTGGTATGGCAGGGAGTAGGTCACAACATTTGACTGGAGTAGAACAATTATTGCCTGAAAGTGTTTTATCTTTCTAGGCTGCCTTTTTCCTGAGTCTTTGGCTAGAGAGAGCAGGCTTTCATTGGACTTTTTTGGTCTGTGTCTATTGGCATTTTTAGGTTACTAGCTTCTTCAGGTCATGCATTTTCACTGTATTTATTGAAAGGAATATAGGAAAAGTATGTCTACTTCATCTTACCAGAAGCAGAAGTCACTCTCTATTTTAGCTAATAATTTTTCTCTCTGTTGCTCAATCTGGATAACTTGTGTTGACCTGTCTTTAAGTTTGCTGACTCTTCAGTCATCTCCATTCTAGTATTGATCCTCTCCGGGGAAATTTTATTTCTATTGTTGCATTTTTCCATTCGAAAATTATTGTATTTGATTTATTTTATAGCTTCTAGAACTTTGATGAGAATGTCTATCTTTTCATTCATTTCAAGAGTGTTTACTTACTTCTTAGAGCAGGGTTATAGTAGCTACCTTAAAATCTTTAACACTTCTCACACTTAATCATATCAGGGTAGGTGAATGCTGATTGCCTTTTTCCTTCAGAGTTATTTATGCTTTCCTGGTTCTTTGCATCTTTTGTGCAATTTCGGATGCATCCCTAGACATTTTGAATAATATATTATGGACCTTTGGGTCCTTTTAATATCTTCTGGGAAAATGTTGACTTCATTATTGTTTTAGCAGGTAACTCACCTAATCAGGTTCAGACTGCAAGTTCTGTTTGCCTTCCCTGCATGGGTTATTGCCACAAATTTTGTGTCATTTCTCTAATCTGTCTTTGTTACATTTCAGGTCATCAGGTTTTTGTGTTTTGTCCAGTGTTTGATGTGCAGTGGGCTTACTCATTCGGGTAAATATAATTCTAAAATGTCTCTACCCAAAGATTTCCTGTTCTAATTCCCAATACTAAAGCTATCACACCAATGATCATGTTATCAGATGGAACTTTGAAAAGTAATTAAGGTTGCTGATCAGTTGACATTGAACTAATAAAGAAGAGGTTGTCAGAGTGGGACTAATCCAAACACATCAATCTATTAAAAGCAGAGAGTCTTCTCTGGTAGGTAGCAGGGGGAGAGTCAGAGAGATTTGAAGCAGATGGCAGATTTGAAACATTGTTGCTGACTTTAAAGATAGAGGGTCCTTGTAGAAAGGAGCTGAGTATAACCTCCAGTAGCTGAGAGCAGTCCTCAGCTGACAGCCAGCAAGAAAATGGAAGCCTCAGTCCTACAACCACAAGGAGCTGGATTCTGACCACAACCTGAATGGGCACGGAAGCTTATTCCTCTCCAGATTCTTCACTTGAGAATATAGATTGGCTCACACCTTGAATTCAGCCTTGTGAGATCCTAAGTAGAGACCCTCACTGAACCCACCCTACAAAACTGTGGATTAATAAATGGGTGCAGTTTGTGACAGTTTGATAACCCCAAACCCAGCAATATTGTATCTTCCTCCAGAGCAGTTTTGCTTTGTTTTTGCTTCCCCAGGTGTGTTCTGGCACCTAAAAATTCAGTTCCATTGCTTGAGATTGTCTGTGCTTCCAAATGACCTAAAACCAGTTGGGGGGCGGGGGTAGGGGGGGTGGGGAGAGTTGATTTATTTTGTGCTTGTCACTTTTTACTCAAGGACTCAGACTTTCATAGTTGTGAGACCTGAAGTGGACGTTGCCTAACCTGAGTCCTCCATCCTTGGCAGGCTCTTAATCATTTTTCTTTTTCAACTTTTTTTTTCTTTTTTTGAGTCAGGGTCTCACTCTGTCACCCAGGCTGGAGTGCAATGGCACAATCATGGCTCACTGCAGCCTCGACCTCCCGGGTATTTCTCCTGCCTCATCCTCCCAAGTAGCTAGGACTACAGACACAGATCACCATGCCCGGCTAATTTTTTGACTTTTTGTAGAGACGAGGTTTCGCTATGTTGTTTAGGTTGGTCTCCCTAACTCCTGGGCTCAAGTAATCCTCCCACCTCGGTCTCCCAACGTGCTGGGATTTCAGGTATAAGCCACCACGCCCAACCTTAACTCTTTCCTTTACTGCCTTTCGGCTTGCTAATCTGTCAAAACTCCTATACAGCCTGAAAACCATTTCTCTAATTGGCAAATGACCCCAGGCAAAGACACCTACAAGAGTCTACTCAGGATTTCTATTTCTGCTGAATCTTCTGCTGGTAATTTCTCATTGTTCTGATTAATGCTTATGAAGAGTATCTCTGAACTTTGTTCACCCTTTTTGTTTTCCAAGGAAAGCTTGGGCCTTGCTTGTGGTACTAGAACTTGCACAGTGAGCATTTTTATGCAGTCCTTAATATTCATTTGAGGAAGTGGACATCCTCGTACTGTTGAACACTTGCATTCTGTTTCCTCTGATAGTTGAATATTTCTATCATCCTGCAATTAACACACTTATCTACTCAGTTTTTTCTCTCGTGTTGAATTTTTTCTAAGAATAAGTTTCCTGGTGAGTTCACCGATGCAGAGTACAAAATTTTCTTTAAGTTTATATCGTGTCATAAATGACACTGTATGAGTAAGACTTAAATCATAACACCACATCATCATCAAACAGTCACTAACGTGATCCTCCCTCAATGTTTTTGAAGAAAATACTTGAATGTACTTTTGATTAGGATCACTCTCACCTTGTGCTCTGAGGGATGGTTGGGGAACCAGGGACATGTAGTACACAGAGGACTGGAAATGAGTGGCAGGAGGCACTGAGGTGTCCTCTCTGCCTGATGTGCTGCTGTGTGCTTTCCTAATATGGCTTGTCATCAGAATCAACAGGAAGGGCTTGGTGTCACCCCCTGAGATTTGTGTTTTAAAGGTCTGAGATGGGGCCCCTGAAACTATTTTTCTTTTTTTGAGTTGGGGTCTCACTCTATCACCCAGGCTGAAGTGCAGTGGCATACTCATGGCTCACTGCAGCCTTGACTTCCTGGGCTCAGGCAATCCTCCCACCTCAGCCTCCCGAGTTGCTGGGACTACAGGAACATGCCACCACACCTGGCTAATTAAAAAAAAAAATTGGGGTTGGGTGGCAACCCGCTTGGGTCCCTTTCCACTGTGGGAGATATTTTGTCCTCTCAATAAATCCTGTTTTCTCAAAAAAAATGTTTTTTGTAGGGGCAAGTCTTGCTTCGTTATCCAGACTGGTCTTGAACTCCTGGGCTCTAGCGAATCTCCCATCTTGGCCTCCCAAGGTGCTGGGATTACTGGCATGAGTCACTGAGCCTGACCGTCCTGTGTGTTTGTTTTGAATACGTATTTTGTCCTTGTCTTCCAGGTCTTGGCCACCAGCCCAACAGAGACCCTTTCTGACAATGCTGGGTAAACAACCTTGAACTTCCTGCCATGCAGGTCACTTGGCAAACTCCAAAGATGAGCTGCTACAGAGAAGCAGAGTTCAATTTGATAGAGGAAAACCTTCTGATGTCAATAACCATGGCTCCAGGCCATGCTGCACCAGTGGCAGTCCACGTTGGTGATGAGCCCTTGTGCTTATGGCTCTGTCAGGAGCTGCTGGGGCAGTGAGTCCAGTTCTGGGTGGAAGGACGATCCAGCGCAGATGTCTCTTATTTTCCAGGTGTTTTTATTTTGTTTTATATTGCTTTGGTTTTAAGTTAGGGTCTCATTCTGTTACCCAGGCCGGAGTGCAGTGGCGCGATCATGACACGCTGCAGCCTTGACTTCCTAGGCTCAAGCAATTCTCCCTTATCAGCCTCCCAAGAAGGCACACGCCACCATGCCAGGCTTATTTATTTATTCATTTATTTATTTTGAATCAGGATCTCACTCTGCTGCCCAGGCTGGAGTGCAGTGGCATGATCATAGTTCACTGCAACCTCCACCGCCTGGGCTCAAGTCATCCTCTCACCTCAGTCTCCTGAGTAGCTGGGACTACAGGCACACCACCATATCCGGCTAATTATTTTAGAGACGAAGTCTCACTATGTTGCCCAGGCTGATCTCAAATTCTTGGGTTCAAGTGATCCTTCCACCTCGGCTTCCCAAAATGCTTAGATTACCCATGTGAACCTCCACGCCTGGCCTGTTTTCCAGTTCTAAGAGTGGATGGTTTATGTTTTAACCCCAGTGAAAATTTAGAACACCCCTCCTATCATGGAAAGGCATAGGACTCTGGGAGGGCTCTATTTGCTACCTTGGGACAGATGGACATTTCCAGATTGTTGCCGACTTCCTGACTGGGACTCCTGCCACATCTTGGGATGGGTAGGTGGGGCTTGCAGCCTCCTGGAAGCCTCCAGAAATCAGATAACTGGCCGCCCCCCACCCATATGGCCTCCGACTGATGAGTCACAGCGACAATGACAACCGCACTGGGGAACTCAAGTATGGCTAAAGAAATCGGTAGGAGGCAAAGCTGGAGCACAGCCCAGAGAGAGTTTAGAACCGGAAGGAGAATACGGGTTTCTTCTGTCCCCTCCTGCTCCCCTGTCCTTGCCCTGGCCATCTCATCGTAAAGAAAAAGAGCAGCAGCTATTTTAACAAGCAACCTGGATGGGCGCGGTGGCTCATGCCTGTCATGCCAGCATTTCGGGAGGGTGAGGAGGGAGGATCTCCTGAGCTGAGGAGTTCGAGACCAGCCTGGGCAACATAGTGAGACCTCTTCTCTACAAAAAAGTAAAAAAAATAGCCAGTGTGGGGATGCATGCCTTTGGTCCCAGCTACATGGGAGGCTGAGGTGGAAGGATCTCCTGAGCCCAGGAGGTTGAGGCTGCAGTGATCTGGGATTGGGTCGCTGCATTCAAGTCTGGGCAATAGAGTGAGACTCCCAGTCAAAAAAAATAAAATAAAACATCAACAACAACCAACTCTGGCATAACATCACATAACAACCAAAAAAACAGCCTTATTACTTCAGGGCTAAAATACAACCAAAGTGCATTTCTTGCCCAGGTCGCAGTCTGTAGGGCATGACTAGGAGAACTATTTCTGCAATGATTCCAGAGACTAGAGTCCTTCTGTTGTGTGACCCCTCCATCTTCTCTTCCCGAGGTGGAAATCTGACTCAGATTTGATGTATTTCTTTTTGCTAATTTATCCCCATGCCTCCTGTGTCTATCCTCTTAAGGGGTCTGTCTCCCTAGAATTTCTAAGGTCTGGACAGAGAGAATCTTGACTACAAGGCTGAGCTGCTCCGTTCAAAAACACACATTTCACTGGTCTTTGTGACTCAAGAGCTTTTAAAATCGGATCTCTTTCTGCTTGGTGTCTAAAAATGTTCAGGCATCTTTCACCTTTGCAAACCTCCAATTCCTTGACTCTTTATTCCTTTGGATTCTTGCTTGCCAACTGCTAAATTCTTCTTGAAGCTCTTCTGTCTCTTGTCACACCTAGTCAGACGGCCAATAAAAATAAACACACTCGATGAAAAGTCAGTTTTTCAAGCTGTTCCTCTGGGGGAACAAAGGATGTTCCATGGAACTGCCTTCCAAGTTATTGGAGGCAACACTTTCATCAACAGAACTCTTCAGCCGGTCTAGCCCACCACAGGCTGCCAGGTCAGTGCTGTGGATTTGGGATGTTAGTTTCAGTGCTGTTGCTTTTCCGGGACCCATTTCCATGTGAGTCAGTGTGAGCTGCTATAACAAACAACCCCTCAGGTTCACAGCATCTATTTTTCCTTGTGCTGCAATGCCAGATCATGCAATGCAGTTTGACAGAGGGTGTTGGGGTTAACCAGGACACAGCATGGAAGTTTTTAGGGGCCTGCTCAGGAAGGGGTCTTCACATGTTCATTATCTCTGTGAACATCCTGAAGACGAAGCCTGAACTTTTTCTCTTACCCAAATCCCTAACTAAGAGGTCTGGGGAGTGTCACTGCCTGATAAGTGCTCACCCACCAAACAGGGTTTTATTTCTCTGTTGTTTTCCAACCTGACTCTGGCATAACATCACATAACAAACGAAGAAGGAAATCAAAGTATCTTATGACCTCAAAAAGCCATCTCTTGTGAATTGCCAGATTCCCAGGGAGCCTTGTAAGACATCCGTCTATTCTCTCTGAAGTCTGCCACATCTTAACTTCATCTGCTGTCAACAAACCTAGAGTCTTGCCCCTTGCTTCAGCAAAACATCTTATCTCTTGATAGGAACTACATGTTACTGTTACCAAGGGAAGGGGGGCAGATCCCTGTGTGGTAAGACGGGTTGATGTTGATGACTGGGTTCTTGCATTCAAGTATGGAAAGAATCCACAAACAGACATACAAAATAGCAGGACAAGCGCATAGCTTTATTAGGCAAAGAATAGTGCACTCTCAAAAGGAGAGAGTGGGCGGAAACAGCCTACAGAATCTGCTGTTTCTGCACTTAACGATTGCTGAGCTATAACTTTTATTCTTGGGGGACTGAGGGGTATGTTTGGGGTGGTCTTTTAGGCTGAATTACTGTTAATTCCTCCCTCGTGTCAGGCAAGGGAGTTTTAAGCCTTATTGAGTCATACCGGTACTGCCGTGTCACCAGGTGTATGATGGGAGTGGGAGGCTCCCCTAGGGTAATTTTATGCTAATAGTATTATAATGAAGGTAAAAGTATGTCATGGTTATCTTAGGTCAACCATGACTATTGATGCACACTCCAGGTGGTCTCTAAGCCAGTTCCTGCCTTCAAGCATTCTGGATAGACGGACGACTCTGCTGCAAGTATATCTGGTAAGAGTCTAGCCGTTAGGCAGGTGTGATGTTTCCTACAGCCAGGCGCCTTGTGTGCATGCGTGGGCAGCACCAGCTGCTCCAGACATCAATGGGATTGGAACTTTCCTACAGTCTTAAATTTTTCCTAGTCTAACCTGCCTACTCTATCATAACCAGTCAAGAAAACTTTGAACCCACCTATGACCCGCAAGCCCCCTGTTTGGAAATGCCCCTCCTTCCCTGGGCCAACCAATGAGAATCTCACATGTATTCATCTATGGTTTTTGTAAACTTTGTCACCCTAAAACTGTATCTAACCAAGCTGCCATTTGACTATGGTGGACACACATTCTCAGGACCTCCTGAGGATGGGTACCCGGGCTTAAGGCCTCAGGTCTGGCTCAAGAATAAACCATCTTAAATGCTGTACAGAGTTGTGGCATCTTTTTCATCAACAATCCCCTGACTAGACCTCCATCACTCGGCCCCATGTAACTTCCAGAGACGTTTAGAAACCCGCCCTTCGTGTAGCCTCAAGAGAGAGAAAAACAGGTTTGGTGAACATACAGCGTTGTCTGTCTCAATTCCTCGACAAGGAAAATCTCTTCTAAACAACAGTAACAATCTCAACAAGAAGTTGTCCTGGAGTGATGGAAGCGTGTTTGGTAAAGACACAGCCTTCTTCTCCAAAGGTGTGGGATATGACGTATTGATTGGAATGCGAATTACCTGTACTTGCATGTAAATCCGGAAGTCCACCCCAGCCTGACAGGGAGTGAGGAAGTCACCAAGGAATCTGACTCCAGTAAGGATTCGGGAGAACTTCCGATTGAGGCTGGAAGAAAGAAACACTGGGCAAGATTCACAGGACTTTGATGACTAAACCTGACCCCTCCCTTTTTTTTCTTTTGCCCAAATTCCTAACTAAAAGGCTCGGGGAGTCAGGGGAGTCACCGCCTGATAAGAACTCACTAGAAGGGGTTTTACTGCCCTGTCACCCTATATCCTAAAGGTTGCTCTCCAACCTGACTCTAGCATAACATCACATAACAAATAAAGAAGGTTTATGGGCCCTCAAAGCCATCCCTTGTAGATTCCCAGACTCCAGGAAGCCTTGCAAGACCCTTATCTGTCCTCCCTGAAGTCTGCCACATACAGGACTTACTCTATGCTTCAGCAGTCCTGGAGATTTCCACCCCCTTATCTCATCAAAGCATCTCCTCTCCTGATTTCCCAAATTCCTTAGACAGGGACTCCAAATTACCTGTCAAGAAATCTTTGAATCCACCTGTGTGACCTGCAAGCTCTCGCTTGGAAATGTCCCTCCTTCTCTTTCAAACCACTGGAGATCTCACCTGTATTGACTGATGGTTTCTTGTAACTTCCACTTTCCTGAAGTGTATGCAACCAAACCACACCATGGTGGGCACACGTTCCAGGGCCTCCTGAGGGTGGGTGCTCCCAAGCTTAAGTCCTCAAGTTTGGTTCAGAATAAATCATCTTAAAATAGTTTGCAGAGTTTGACATTTTTTCATCAACAACTTGAATCTTGAGTCTTCATTGGTGTGGTGTCTGATGCTGTTGGAAGATACCTCATTCTTCTGGGGAAACCGTGAGCCCCTGCAGGGGGGAAATGGCCTCACCTGCTTTCCAACGAGGGTTTTGCCCCAGCAGGTGTTCCAAGGAGGAAGTGGAATATAGATTTGGCACAGTGTCTCTTCATTAACAAAGTGAGTCATGTCCTTCCAGTGAAGAAAATAGAAGGTGAAAGTCAGACAGTTGGATTTCCTGAGACTGTGCCTCCTTGGACTTGAGATCAGAGAATCAACATTGTGGGGATAATTTTTTCTGTTGCTAATGACTGGGGCCGCTGAGACTCCTCTCAGGGTGACCTAGGACGGACTCTTGCTAGCCAGGACAAGTTGGTCACCCTACTCTTTCCTTCTTCCTTCCTCCCTCCCTCCCTTCCTTCCTTCTTTTTTCCTTCTTTCTTTTTCTTTCTTTCTTTCCTTCCTTCTTTCTTTCTTTTTTCCTTCCTTCTTTCTTTCTTTTTTTTCCTTCCTTCTTTCTTTCTTTCCTTCTTTCTTTCTTTCTTTCTTTCTTTTTTTCCTTCTTTCTTTCTTTCTTTCTTTTTTTCCTTCCTTCCTTGCTTCTTTCTTTCTTTCTTTCTTTGAGATGGGATCTCTCTGTGTCACTCAGGCTAGAGTGCAGGGATACAATCATGGCTCACCACAGCCTCAACCTCCTGAACTCAGGCGATCCTCTGCCTCCACCTTCTGAGTGGCCGGGACTACAGGCATGCACCACCCACGTCCAGCTAATTTTTTAGTTTATTGTAGAGGTGAGGTCTCACCATGCTGTCCAGGCTGATCTCAAACTCCTGGGCTCAAGAGATCCTCCTGCCTTGGCCTCCCAAAGTGCTGGGATGACATACATGAGCCACCTTGCCCGGCCAGTCACCCTACTTTTCCTGATTACAGGCTACTGGGAAAGAAAAGGAGCCTGAGGGTGTGACAGGACGGGAACAGAGAGGCTGGGGACAAAGACATGGGAGGGGGATTGAGTCATAGGAGCCCAGAGCTGCGATAGTCTTCCTATCCTCTAGGAGGGGTCACTTCCTGTGAGGTTGGTAAGCTAAGTTCATGCCACGAGCATGCAAAGAACTGCACAGAAGGTAGATTAGAAAAAGAGGCCAGGTTTGGTGGCTCAGCCTGTCTATCCCAGCACTTTGGGAGGCTGAGGTGAGTGGATTGTCTGAGCCCGTGGGCTCAAGACCAGCCCAGGCAACTTGGCGAGACTTCATCTCTACATGAAGTAAAAAATTAGCTAGGTTGGCAGCGCATGTCTGTAGGTCCAGCTACTTGGAAGGCTGAGGCAGAAGGATCGCTGGAGCCTAGCAGGTCGGTGCTGGGGTGGCCGTGAGCATGCCACTGCATTCCAGCCTGGGCAATGGAGTGAGACTCAGACTGAAAAAAAAAAAAAGAAAGAAAGAAAAGAAAAGAAAAATAGTTTATAATCAACCTTCCCTACGACCCCGCAATCCCCCTACCGAGAATATACCCAGAGGAACTCAAATCACCCTAGGCAAAAGATACCTGCACACATGTTTATTGCAGCATTGTTCACAACAGCAAAAACATGGAACCAACCATGCTGCCCATTGAAAGAGGACTGCAGAAAAAAAATGTGGTACATATGCACAATGGAATATTATGCAGCCATAAAGAAGGACAAAATTATGAAGTTTGCAGCAACGTGGATGGACTTAGAACCTATAATACTGAGTGATCTATCACAGAAACAAAGAACAGAATACCATATATTCTCACTCATAAGTGGACTCTGAAATTTTTTCTTCTGCTTGATTAATTCTGCTTTCCATGCTTGCCGTCTTGTTATTTATTTCCTGGATGAATTTCCTTATGGCCAAAATCTCTGTTACAAGTTCTTTCAGTGTTGCATCTTGTCTTTCTTGAGT
>CAUYQG010206641.1:0-21889 GCA_963574415.1 Tarsius wallacei | reverse complement strand
AAACCCCTGGGCTCAGGCAATCCTCTTACCTTGGCCTCCCAAAATGCTGAGATTATAGGCATGAGCCACCATGCCCGGCCGAGACTTTCTTTTAATTATTATTTTTTATTATTCGATTTCTTCTCTTTTTTTTTTGAGTTGGAGTCGCTCAGACTGGAGTGCAGTGGCCGTTCCCAGCCACCGCAGCCTCGACCTGCTGGGCTTCAGTGATCCTTCCGCCTCAGCCTTCCAAGTAACTGGAACTACAGGCGCGCGCTACCACGCCCGGCTAATTTTTTGATTTATTGTAGAGATGAGATCTTGCTTGCCTAGGCGGGTCTCGAACCCGCGGGCTCAGGCAATCCACTCACCTCAGCCTCCCAAAGGCGCGGGATTACAGGCTGAGCCACCGAGCCCGGCGAAATCTCTTTCAATTCTTAAACATTACTGAGGATCCAAAGAGCTTTTTGTTTCTGTAGGTTATATTCATTGTTATTTACCACATTAGAAATTAAAGCTGAAAAATGTGAAAAGTATTTTTAAAAATAATTTTAAATAACATTAAGCCATTACATGCTAATGTAAATAACACATTTTATCAAAATTAATCATATTTTCCAAAACAAAATAAATTTTCTTAGAAGAGCAACACTCTCTTTTAATATCTGCATTTCCTCTGTTGAAATCTGTTGTTCTAACTGGAGTATCTGAAGAAAAATCTGACTTCAAAGATAGTTAGAGAAGGAAGGAGTATTTAATAGCCTGCTCAGACAACTATGGATAGTCTTCTTTGATAATACACTAAAACTTGATAAGCGGTAGTATTTTTTTTTTTTTTTTTTTAGTTGGCATTTCACTCTATCGCCCAGGCTGGAGAGCAGTGGCAAGCTCACAGCCACCCCAGCGTTGACCTGCTGGGCTTTGGTGATCCTTCTGCCTCAGCCTTTCAAGTAGCCAGAACTACAGGCGCGCACTACCACACCTGGCTAATTTTTGAATTACTGTAGAGATGAGGTCTTGCCAAGTTGCCCAGGCTGGTCTCGAACTCACGGGTTCAGGCAATTCACTTTCCTTGGCCTCCCAAAGTGCTGGGATTTACAGGCTGAGCCACTGACACTGGCCTATGGTAGTATTTTAAAGGTTAAATGCAGAGCCGGGCTTGGTGGCTCAGCCTGTAATCCCGCGCCTGGGGAGGCTGAGGTGAGTGGATTGCCTGAGCCCGCGAGTTCGAGACCCGCCGGGGCAACCTGGTGAGACCTCATCTCTACAATAAATAAAAAAAAAAAAGAAAAATTAGCCGGGCATGGTAGTGCGCACCTGTAGTTCCAGCTACTTGGAAGGCTCAGGCGGAAGGATGGCCGGAGCCCAGCAGGTCGAGGCTGCGGTGGCCGGGAGCGGCCACTGCACTCCAGTCTGGGTGACAGAGTGAGACTCCAACTAAAAAATAAAAAATAAAAATAAAGGTTAATGCAGTGGTGAATCTGAAACCTTATCAATGAACTGTTCATACTTTGTCACTAAAGTCCTCTGGACAGTCATGAACTTTGCATGACTCTTTTACCCATGATTTTGTAACATTAAACCTTGGTCATTTATAAAATATTGGCTTACTGAGTTACGGAGCGCTTTCAAATGTCAGCACATTTCATTATACAAGATCTGTTCCCCTCCATCACATTTGTTAATATCATGACTGAGCTCATCAGAATAATCTTTAAGTATTGAGAATCTGTCAAACTCACACTGGAGGAAACAAGTCTCTCAAAACCCTAATTTTTGCAGGAAAGATGGAATTTTACCAATGGAAACAAATAGTGTCAGTTTTTCCATTAAAGTGACAGAGCCTACTTCATTTTCAAGAAAATGTCTGCCAGATACAAGTCTAAATACATACGTACAAATACACATCTGTCCATTAGGTGTCCTTACAAGAAAAAAATGGTGCTCCATGAAAACAGCAGTTAGTTCAACTCACAATTTAATCATACAAATTCTTTTTCTTTAGACAATGAAAATATTCTGGTATATCGCACAAGTGCTTTATGAATATCTTCTACTTTGCCACAAAGAATATGAAAAAGGTCATGTACTCAATTGAAAATTAATAAAATTAATGCTTTTTACTGCTTTATCAAGAATATTCTTAAATGAATATCCTTTTATTGTTTTCCTGTGAGCCTGACAGTAAAGAATATAATGACTGCCAGGAGCACAGTTTGGTGCCACTGCCTTGATTTATGTTAAGGTGCTGGCAATTTTACCCACTGATTGTAAAAGTCAATATGGTGAGAATAGCAAGTAAGGTCTTGGTATTATTATGAAAACAGTTTAACCTTGTCAATCTCCAAAAAGTTTTGGGAAGTGCCAGCAATGTCCTTCAATTCACTGTTTAGGAGAAATACCTCCTAAAAGCATCTCTTAATAAAACCACTTCACTACTCTCTCTCCTTCTAGTACTAAGCTGTATTTTGTTTTCCTACCTGGACTTCTATAGGTTCATTGAGGGCCGGGTACAGTAATGTAAGTATAACAAGTACATACAAAACATTTGTTATAATGACACTATGGTGATATAATTTTTAGGAAAGAATGCAGGTTTTGGGATCCAGATATCCTGTGTTCAAATTCTCACACCACCATGTATTAGTTGTGTGATCCTGGACAAGTTCCTGAATCTCTCTAAGCCTCAATTTCTTTATCTGTAAACGTGAAGTAACAGCAATACCTATTTCACAGAGTACTGTGATAACAGAACAGGCAAGATGCATCAAAAAGTATCTGACACAGAGTAAGCACTGTTACTATTAAGTAGCTATTGGGCCTGTTTACGTATATTTAAAAAAATGTACTTAAGAACTGATGTGGGGGCTGGGGAGGGGAGGAAGAACTGATGCTTTGATTTAAAATAAGGTAGTTTCAAATTATGTTTTGAAGAGTAAGGGGAAATAAATGTTTTTTATGTTCCTAATTATCCAGTTAGGAACACCTATTGAAGTGAAAGACTCAATAACATGCTATGTCTCCTAAGTAAAGAATCCCAATTATGTCAAACTAAGAAAAATAAAGTATTTACATTATGTAGGAGAATGCTGGATAAATGAATTCTGTTACCTAAGCTAGCATGTTAACTCATTATGTTTAATAGTATTCTTCTGATACCTTTAGAATAACTATAAACTTTCCCCCTGCCATTAAAAAACACTAATAAGTGCTTACCAATTAGTGCTTACATTCATTATATACCAGTAGGGGTGAAAAAAGAAGGAAAATATGGTTTCCTGCCCTCAAGAAAAATAGAATCCAAGAGGTAATTATAATATGTATACAAATATAAACCTCATATCTGAAGATTATCCGCTGAAGTTTGTCTACTTCAAATATGTTGGTTATTTATACTTGCTGCCATTTAGAAAAATGTCTACCCTAAAATGCAGTTGTACCTCATAGTAATAAAAAGCACAAACAGTACAAATACGGACAATTCATTTCAAAAGACCTGAGATGGTTAAAAGTAATTATCTTAAGGGTTATTTAAGCAAGTGGATTCCAAAGCATTTCTTAATTTTTCTTACTACAACCCTGCACTGTCAGGTTGTAAGCTTCATTTGATAGATCAGAAAACTGAAACCTGGAGGTAAAACGATTTATTCAAGATGCAGCTATTACAGTAAGGGTAATACAGTCTTTGACTATTCTCCTTCTTACTTTACTCATCCAATCAACTGTCAAATCCTATCTATCCAATATTCTATCTTCATAATTCTTCTTGAATTAATTCCCTCCTCTACATAACCACTGCAACCCCCTAGTTCAGAACCACACTACTAACTCTAAGTGTAAGATACCTTCCTAACCAGTCAAACTTCCTCTATTCATCTTGCATACACACTGCAGTAGACCAATCTTCTGGAAGGACAATTCTACTCAATTCACTTCCTTGCTCAAAACCTTCAATAAAGTCCATATTTCCTAGCTTGGCATCCAAACACTCTTTCCAATTTGTACTTAACTGACTTTTCTTCTACCTTATTTTCCAAGTCTCCATCAATTGCCTAAAACTTCAGTTAAACGGAAACTCATGCTTTTACCCAAGACATTTTGACCTTTCCTTTCTCTCCAACTTTGCTTTGATAAATGATGGACTTAACTTTTCCTACAATTATCTATGCTTGTTCAGATTCTTTTTTTTTCGTCTGAGTTGGAGTCTTACTCCGTCACCCAGGCTGGAGTGCAGTGGCACGCTCACAGCCACCACAGCCATCAACCAGTTGGGCTCAGGTGATCCTTCCACCTCAGCCTTCCAAGTAGCTGGAACTACAGGCGTGTGCTACCACACCTGGCTAATTTTTTTGATTTATTGTAGAGATGAGGTCTTGCCAAGTTGCCCAGGTTGTTCTAGAAGCCGTGGGCTCAGGCAAACCTTTCCCACCTCGGCTTCCCAAAGTGCTAGGATTACAGGCTTGAGTCACTGTGCCCGGCTGCTTGTTCAAATTCTAATCACTGTTACTACAAGGCTCAGATCAATGCTGTCTTCATCAAGAAGCTTCAGCTTGTCTCTCTTCAGAACTGCCATTAGTACACCTGTACCTACTTTCATTTTTTTCCTCAAGAAATATTTACTGCGTTAACTACCAAATGTTGGGCACTGTGATAAATCAGAGAATGTAAAGATGATTTTAAGGACATTTTCTTTAAAATCTTAAACAGTTTAGCTAAGGATACAAAAAGTGAATAAAACAAATCATAGCTTATGAGAACTGACAATTAAGTTCACGAACTCATCCTTTAAAAAAGAGCTACATACCTCATTGCTGAATAACACTATGGTCACCTTTGAAGACCTCCCCTTAGAAAGTTACCCACCAATGCCAGGGACTAGACTACCTGTCAAAGCAATTAAGCAATCTTGGAACTATTTTTCTGGAATGGCCATTAGAGCTGTTGTTGTATTACCCTTGGTGTCCTGAATGTCATCAAAATGTCTTCCTTTCACTATTTCCTTTACCATCAGATAAAAAAAAGTCATTGGGGGCCAGAACAGGTGAGTGGGAAAGGTGTTCCAATACAGCTATTTGTTTACTGGCTAAAAACTTCCTCACAGACAGTGCTGTGTGAGCTGGTACACTGTCATGATGCAAGGGCTCTGGAACCATTTTTGCACACACCTTTTTCATTCCAAGATTTTCAGTTAAAATTTTCCTATTTCTCTATCGATGTTTATTTGGTCTGCCATGTTTCTCATAGTCACCCTATGATTTCAATGCAC
The DNA here is from genome assembly GCA_963574415.1 of Tarsius wallacei. Lineage (NCBI taxonomy): Eukaryota > Metazoa > Chordata > Mammalia > Primates > Tarsiidae > Tarsius > Tarsius wallacei. Next base: position 16,644 of record CAUYQG010206641.1, on the reverse strand, counting down.
AATTCAATGAATTTTTGCTACATTTTTGTCAGTTCTGCTTATTACTGGTTGTCCTGACCTCTCTTCATCAGTGATGCTTTCTCTCCCCTCAGAAAAACACTTAATCCATTTGTACACTGATGTTTTCTTCATGGTATTATCCCCATAAACTTGAACTAACTTGTCCCTGATTTCACTTCTACTCTTGCCAAGTTTAACGAGAAATTTAATGTTTGTTCACTGCTCTAATTCAAGCTCTGACATTCCTGTGATGGCAAACAAAAACATGTAATAACAATAATGGATGCCACTCAACAAGACACAGCCACAGCTATGAGATATTGGTAATACCAAGGCTATGAAACCTTTCTGAGTTGTTCACAGCAGTGCTGCCAACATAAGCACACTGTGGCGAGTTCACAAACTTAATTGTCAGACCTTGTGTATGTCCTATAAAAAATGGTTGACTAAGAATTCTACCTGAGCCCAAATGAAGGCTACACAAATTTGACATTGCCTAGAAAAGTCCAGGAAGGTTTTTCAGCAGGGATGACACTTGGACTGAGTGGGAAAAGATGCAAAATGCCTGCTAAGAGGACCACTAAGAGGACCACTGAATATATATAGTACACAGTCTTCTTTCACTGTGTTGGAGATGGGGAATCTGAGTGGTAGAGTAGAGACTATGGATTTATAATTTCCCAACTATAAGAGCCCTAATATACCACAAAAGGTTATTTTAGAAATGACAGTGAAATACTGTTTGTGGAAGCAATTTTTAAACTGAGAAGTGCTATACAAATGTAAGATGTCACTAATTAATTTATAAATAGCAATGCTTCCTATATACCTTTTAAACTTAATTGGCCATATGAATTACTAGACTATTTTTATTTTTATTTATTTATTTTTTTGAGTTGGAGTCTCACTCTGTCACCCAGACTGGAGTGCAGTGGCTGCCCCTGGCCACCGCAGCCTCGACCTGCTGGGCCCCGGCGATCCTTCCGCCTCATCCTTCCGAGTAGCTGGAATTACAGGCACGTGCTACCACTCCCAGCTGATTTTTTTTATTTATTGTAGAGATGAGGTCTCGCCAAGTTGCCCAGGCGTGTCTTGAACCTGTGGGCTCAGGCAATCCACTCACCTCAGCCTCCCAAAGCGTGGGATTACAGGCTGAGCCACCGAGCCCAGCACTAGACCATTTTTAAAAGCTATCAAACTAGATAGACTATTTTAAGAGACACAGAAGCAGATAATAAAAGTTTAATGCAAAAATCTAAATGTTGTCAAATCTAGGTTTTATGATGTACTGCTCTACTGCTTAATCTGTCTATATATATAATACATCCTTTCCATGCATTCCAAATGTAAATAGCTTAAGAGCAATGAATTCATCCTCACATCTAAAATGTGTAATTTTTACAACACAGAGTGTACCTTGTCTACTATTAGAGGGAACGAGGGTTACCTAGAAGCCCAAACTTCACCTGTATGTAGCTATTTTTGTAGTAAATCCTCACTTGTGCCCCACAACTCGATAATAATTAAATAAAATTTAAAAATAAAAAATAGAATATAAATTTCTTAAAAAGCAAGGGTATCCTTCAACTAGAGTTTCCAAAAACTTTCTCATTTTATTGTTAATAACTTCTTAGAGTTATAGAATTGTGCTATTTCTGTTCATAGGTACAACTCAAAAGATTTTCTATTTCTTCCTCAGCTATTTTTAGCACCAGTAAACTCACAATATATACATATGAATTATATTCTTATTTCCACATCTCTTTAGGAACTGAAATTGGTTGATATGCGAAATTATACAGTAAACAGTTTCTGATATGGGTGAGGAACATACGTTTTAACTGTATATATTTATATTGAAGAGTAAACTTGCCCTTAATTAGTTTCATTAGACATATACAATCCAGGGCTCTGAAACAATGGTAGCAATAAGGGAAAAAAAGAGAAAGAGAAATGGGCAATGGTGAGGAGAGGTGTAGTGAGTAACTATAATAAGACATGAAATGATTCAGGAAAGGGACTTCTGGCAATGACAGGTCAGTGAATCCTTTCCTCTAAACAAAGTGATGATAAGAAAATTGGACAAAGTTGTCCAAAACAGCCATTCCAGGATTCTGGAAATCAAGCAAAGGCAGATAATAAATAGAGAAATTTCCCAAAAAACTGCTAGAGTTTAGGATAAAACCACCAGGAATCTGCAAACTTAAGGCTTTAAAACTTAGTTTTATCAGGGTAGGGACAAAACCAGCAGCTTTCACTGCCAGAGAGGGTAGATCTGACTTGGGGCAATGGGGGAATGGAAGCAGTGATAGAAAAACCACAGCTTTGTCAGCGGAAAGTGGAAAGCTTGGTAGGACCCTAACAAAGAGAACAGTTTTTCTAGCTTGAGGCTGTCGTCTGATTAGGGTGAGTGTTGGAGCAGCAAGAAATCCCTGAAGGGGAGATTCTGGAAAGAAGAGAATCACAGAAGGGCTAAATATGCTCTCCTTATATCCCCGAGTGGCTGCCAAACTACATGGATGAGGAGGGGAGACATGAGAGGTCTCAACAGAAAAACCCAAGGCAGACTTGAGAAATGCAGAACTTTGAATGCACTTCCCAACCCATAAGCAGTTGGATCACCAGAGGGTGAAAGCTTGAGCACAACTTTGGCCCTAATGACAGGCTGACCATTAAGCTATGGAAACACAGGGGTGACTTCCAGAAGGGCTAGAGTAAAATGAAGAATGAAAATCACTGAGGAGAAACATCAGCAGACACACACTGTACAGGAGTCATATTCCATAGTTTAATTATGGACAAATTACTTAAAACATACACAGACTTCTTTCAGAAAAATAACACCCCAGAGTCACTCTAGTACATTACTAATGAATAGGAGTGAACTAACTTAGGAATGGAAAACCAAACAATGCATGTTCTCACTTATAAGTGGGAACCAAACTAAGGATATGCCAAGATATAGAGAATGGTAAAATGAACATTATAGACTCTGAAGGGGAGAGAAGAGATAGAGGGACAAAAAAAAAAAAAAGTCACCTATTAGGCACAATGTGCACAGGTAGGGGTGGTGGATACTCTTAAAGCCCAGACCAAAAACTATCTGTATACCCCAAAAGCTACTAAAAAAAAAAGGAAAAAAATTTACTAAAATGTCCAATTTTCATTAAAAAAAAAACTATAAGACATACGAAGAAACAAAATTGTGACTCAGATTCAAGCATAATTAGAAACAGGCTCAGGCTCAGATGTTGGATTTAGCCAACAACTTCAAAGTAACAGATATAAATATATTTTTAAAATTAAAAAATTTGATGACAAGAAATATCAATAGAGACATATAAATTATAAATGGAAATTCTAGAGTTGAAAAGTATAATAACTGAAATAAAAAATTCACTAGATGGGCTCAATAGCAGATTTGAGATGGCAGAACAAAGAATGAGTGAACTGAAAAGAAGATCAACAGAAATTATTTAAAGAACAGAGAGAGAAAAAGATTGAAGAAAAATGAATAGAACTTCAGATTCTGTTTAGACTCAGAGTGAATTTTAAAAAGAAACAAAAGCCCTGTGGGAGAATAGTATGTGTAATGTAATGTAATGTAATGTAATGTAATGTAATGTAATGTAAAGAGACCCAGGAAGAGAGGAGAAAGGAAAATAAATATTTGAAGAAATAATGGTCAGAAAATCCCAAATATGAGGAGCAATATTAATCTACAGATCCCCAAGTATCAAAAGAACCCAAGTACAATAAAAACAAACAAAATATGATACGATCCCTAGTCATTATCACAAAGAAACTACTCAAAGTCAAAACCAAACAGAAAATCTTGGAATCAGCAAGAGTAAAACAACTCATCACTCAGAATTAACAGCTGATATCTTATCGGAATCAGCTGACTCCCATGGGGGTGCAGTGGAATGACATACTTAAATTGCTAGAGGTACAGAGGAAGACTGTCAACGAAGAATTTCACAGCTAACAAAACTATCATTCAAAACTGAACACACACAAAAAGACAGTCTCAGATAAACAAAAACAGAGTATTTGTTTCAAGCAGGCCTACCTTAAAGAAAATATTAAAAGAGGTCCTATAGGCCAAAAGGAAATATCATCAGACTATAACTTGGACCTACAGGAAGGTATGTAGATTATTGGAAATGGTAAATTTTTTTAAAACATAAGATTTTTAATCTTGTCAAGAGACTGAAAAGACAAGTCACAGATTGGGAGGAAATATTTGCAAAAGACATTTCTGATAAAGGACTGTTAGCCAAACTACATAAAGATCTCTAAAACTCAACAATAAGGAAATAAACAACTTGATTAAAAACAGGACAAAGACACCTCATCAAAGAAGATACAAAGATGAAATAAGCACATGACAAGATGTTCTACATCATATGCCATCAGGGAAATGTAAATTAAGACAACAATGAAACCACTTCACATCTACTAGAATAGCCAAAATTCAGAATACTGCCATTACTAAATGATGCTGGTGAGGATGTAGAGCAACAGGAACTCTCATTCATTGCTGGTGGGAATGGAAAATGGTACAAAACAAAACGTACTCTTATCATATAATCCAGAATTACATACACATACACACACACACATACACACACGACCATCAGTAATAAGTTGTGATAAGTCAAAGATTTAATACCTTGATCAAGTACTAAGAAGATATAAGAACAACAACACAAAAATAACTCAAAAAAGAGAGATTTAAAAGGTACAATAAAAGGTATTTAACAGGAGTCATACAGAACAAAAAAAGATGTGAAACAGTAAAATTGCAGACATTATTCTACCTATATTGTCACACTAAAATATAAATAGATTAAATGCTCCAGTAAAAAGATGAAAATTTCCAGACAGATAAAGAAGTAAGATCCAGTTATATATACATATATTTAACAAGAAATACACCTGAGATTAAAAGCAATTAAAACAAAGTAATGGAAAAAAATATTCCATGTAAACAATATTCATAAGAGGGCTGAAGTATTTATATTAATATCAGAAAAAACAGACTGAAGACAAGAAATAGTAATTGAGACAAAGACAGGCATTTCATATTGGTAAAAGTACCATGTGGTTAGGGATATTCTGTTAGACAGACCATCTACTAAACCATGAAACAAGTCTCAATAAAATTTTAAAAACTGAAATCATACAAAGTATGTTTTTAAACCACAAAGGAATTAAATTATAAATCAACAACAACAAAAAGGTATTTGGAAAATCTCCAAACATTTGGAAATTAAACAACATATCTTATGCAACCTACGATTTAAGAAGAAACCATAAGAAAGTGTTTTTATGTCTTAAATGAAAAAAAATGAAAACACAATAAGTCATATTTCACAGGATGAAGCTAAAGGGAAACTTAAAGGGAAATGTAAGGCTTTAATCACAGAAAGAGCCGGGCTTGGTGGTTCAGCCTGTAATCCCGCGCTTTGGGAGGCTGAGGTGAGTGGATTGCCTGAGCCTGCGGGTTCGAGACACACCTGGGCAACTTGGCGAGACCTCATCTCTACAATAAATCAAAAAACTAGCCGGGCGTGGTCGCGCGCGCCTGTGGTTCCAGCTACTCGGAAGGCTGAGGCAGAAGGATCGAGGGAGCCCAGCAGGTCGAGGTTGTGGTGGCCGGGAGCGGCCACTGCACTCCAGTCTGGGTGACGGAGTGAGACTCCAACTCAAAACAAAAAACAAACAAAAAAAAAACAAAAAACAAAAAAATCACAGAAAGAGAGAAAAATCTAACCTCAATCACCTAAGCTTCCAACTCAAGAAGCTAGGAAAATAAGACCAAGTCAAACTCAAAGCGAGTAGAAGGAAGAAATAATAAAAATCAGAGTGGAAATAAAAGAAATACAAAACAGAAAAACAACAAAAAACAACACAGCCAAAAGCTGATTTTCTGGAAACATTTGCAAAATATTAATAAATCTTAGCTAGACTGACCAAGAAAAGAAGAGAGAGGACATAAATTGCTAAATAAGCAGCCTAGGCAATAGAGTGAGACTCTGTCTCTACAAAAAAAAATTTTTTTTAAATAGCTGGGTGTAGTGGCATGTGCCTGCAGTCCCAGCTACTTGGGAGGCTCAGGTGGAAGGATCTCCTGAGCCCAGAAGGTTGAAGCTGTGGTGAGCTGTGATGCTGCTATTGTACTCCAGCATGGGTGACAGAGTGAGACTCTGACAAAACAAAACAAAACCCAACTAAGAATGAAAACAGGGATATCACTACCGACCTTACAGAAATTAAAAAGATTATATGAGATTATCATTTTGAATAACTTTATACCAACAAAATTGACAATTTACATAAAACAGATAAACTCCTAGAAACATACATATTACCTAAACTAACAAAAAAGAGAGAATGAAAGTAGAAAAATAAAATAGAAAGACTGATAACTAGAATAGAAATAGATTCAGCAATTAAAATACCATTTTAAAAGCCTCAGATATATATTTTATTTCTTCTTTTTCACTTCTTTAGTTGAAACAGTTGTTTTGGTAGGTGAGTTCATGATCATTTGAAAGTTATTTGGAAATGCAGCCAATACAGCAGTCTGTATATTCATGATTCTAGAACAAACGCTACGGAAAGCCTCACTTGCTACCTGTCAGGCCTATAAGTTATCTATTATAGTCCATTACTTATGAAGTATAAAATTATGTACTTATATACAACTAATCAGCACTGAAAACATAACATGCTTTTAAGGAAAGTAGGGATTTTTTGGTGGTCCAATGCCTAATAAAAGAAAATGAAAAGCTTTTGCAGGTTAAATTCATCCTTATGCAACAGAAGCTTCTACTATAAGACTATCTGGAAGTAAATCTTATCAAGTGGCTTAACGGCTAAATAAAAAGCTCTCCTTCTGATAATCAGATACAGGTAAGGAAAAAATAAATCTAAAAACTAGAGAAAAGTTTTTCAGCATGGAGCACAGAACATTTCTATTTTTAGACCTCACAATCACAGACAATACAATTTCCTGTATGTTGATATACGACATTTCCTTTACTTGTGGTGAGGTCAAAGAGGTAGGCTGGGGCTAGGGACTAGTAAATCAAATACAGAGTTTGTATTTTATTCTAATTGTATTAGGAGACTATTAGAGATAAGCAGAAAAACAGCACAATTTACATTAAAAAACCATCTTGGTGCTATATGGAGGATGGATAAGTTAGGCAGCAATATATAGGAAGTGAAGTACTGATGACGCTGACAACATTTTACAGGAATTAAACTCTTAAATCTCCTAACAGCCTCTTGGGATAAATACTATTATATTCATTTCACAGCAAATTAAAGCAGAAAGAGACTAAATAACTGGTCCAAGGGCATCCAGCTTAGTAGGGGTCGTACTGGGATTCAAATCCAAGCACTTAGGTAGAAGAGTAGTAAGATGTAGAGAAGAGGTTGAAGTAGTAAAATGTTATGGCTGTCAAGACTTGCTAATGGAGAGATGAAGAAAATAAACAGTGACTACTAGGTTTTGCTTGAGCAACAGAGTTTAACAGTATAATTATATTGATTGAGAGAGGATATAAAATAAGAGAAAAAGGGGTTCCAGGGTCTAAACTTGGACTATTGCACCATTTAAAAGTTGAACAGAGAAAGAGGAACCAGAACACCCGCTGCTTGGTAAGAATATTGGAGGAGCACAAAAGCCAAGAGATGACGCCCGAAAGGAGGAAGGAGAGTGTGTAGGATGCTGCTGAGAGACTGTATAGATGAGAAGAGAAACGGGACCATGAGATTTAGCAAAACGAAGGTTACTAGTGAAGCTGAAAAGAACAGCATCTGCCTAAATTTACTTTCACCACTACCCTTTCCTTGTTATATTGTCTGTCTCATCTCTAGACTGGAAGCTCCCGGGCAGTGATTGAATTTTAATTCTAAACCTTTGTCTTCTAATTACAATGCCTGGAGTAGAACTGAAATTAAGTCAATGCTATGCAATGAAAAGTAAATGCTGAAGTAACTGAAAGGGTCTTCTGGTCTTATGATTGAGGTGAAGATTTCCCTATGGCTGACACGCACCCTTCTGCTTTTGACCTCATAATTCACATACCGTAAGAGATCCGTTTTGTGTGCTGGGTGAGTTGCCACTCTGCTCTCCGTGGGCTTGTGTACTTCCGTAGAGTGTCAGGTTATGCTCACTGGTCTGGCCGGCATAGTCCTGAGTGTGTGGCACTCCATATTCTGCGGGAATTCCATTCTGTGGAGGTGGTGGAAATGGGATGGTAGTAAAAGGCTGAACCATTGCGTCAGGAGTTGTTGTTGGCTCCTGGTTACCCTAAAACAAACAATGAGAAAAAGAAAAGAAAGAGGGAAAAGTGACTTTGAATCCTTGTTATATAACTAATTTTAAAGTGAGTATAAAGAATTATCTGAATATTCTCTCACTTTACAGGTAAAACAGAACACTTATTAACCTGGGTCTGGGGAAAATATTATTACATATACACATGTAGACATAGGTATGCAGATACACATCCAACTTATGTCAATCTGTGGTTACTAGACAGGTCCACAATTACATTAAAGTGGACTAGATGCCAACGGGTGAAAATTTTTCCTTTACACCAAGTTTTTAAAAAAAAACTCAAAAAATTTCTCACACAAGATAAGCTTAAAGAGTTAAAATTAGTTTGGGCCATTATTATTTTCTTTAGGATACTCTCTAATCCTTTAGCAATTCTCAGGAAGAAACAAATTTCCTTAAAATTACAATTCATGGCAGTTGATAGAATGATATTATAAAGTAATAAAAAATAAAAGCCAGTTTTCTCACACACACACACATAAAATAAAATAAAGTCTCAAAAGCAGGCTGGGCACAGGGTGGTTCATGCTGTAATTCCAGCACTTTGGGAGGTTGACGTGAGAGGATTACTTGAGCCTAGGGGCTCGAGACCAGCCTGGGTAACACAGTGAGACCTCACTTCTATAAAAATAAAGAAATTAGTCAGGTATGGCAGTACGCAACTGTACTGAGGGAGGCTGAGGTCAAGGTTGTGGTGAGCTGTGATAGTGCCACTGCACTCCAGTCTGGGTGATGGAGTGAGCCCTTGACTCAAAAAAAAAAAAAGTCTCAAAACCAAACAACCTGGGTCTCTAGATTTTTAGGGCATTGAGTTTATAAGAAAGTATATTGCTACAAAAATTAATCCTTGAATATCAAGGTAGAGATTTATTTAAGTCTTGGCCATTAGGTTAATAGCAAAATAAATGTTCCTTAAATTCAAAATATTAAGCAAAAACCTCACAGACCAAAGAGAATTTGGAAGTGTTTTCATAATTACTGCTAGCAGTATACAGCTAACACCACAGCAATATACACCTCCATATAACATCCATTCCAAGATGTTTATCTGGGATCCAGTTTGATATCTGAAATGTCGACAAAGAATACACAGTAACTGTGGGAACCTGTGAGGCCATTTTGGCTCCACAATCTCTCTCTTACTTCTGTTCTGAATTTAAGTTCAGTTACAAAAGAAGAGTTTAAATTTTGTGTTACAGATTTTGCAAAAAAAACTCACTGCCCTCCTTTGTCAACAACTGACCTCCTGACCTCCTATTTTATTCCATAAAAAGAAAAATCATTATTTTACTGAAGACACACATGTCTGTAAAGTCTTGGGCCACTTGTTTTTCTGGAAACAGTTGGCAGAAGAGAGGGAAGGGAAAAGAAAGGGAAGAAAGAAGGAGAAATAAACTTTAAGTCAAAAGAAAAATCATCTAGGAGAAAGTATTAGCAACAGGTAAAATAGATGCTGGGTTATCACTAGTGCCAGAGTGGCTTATACAAACTGAGAAGACAGACAGATACACACACACACACACCAAGAGAAAAGGAGGCAAAGGATATGATTGATCAATTTACAGAAGATGAAATGCAAACAATTAATACAAACACTCAACTTCACAGTTATAAAAATTCATATTAACACATTCGCGAATGGCAAATTTTTCACTTTCCTAATACCGAGAGTGGGTGAAAATAAAAAAAACCTGAAGCTGGTTATTTATTTCTTTATTGTCACTTTTTTCACAATACAGCTGGAAGTTGCAGACATATCCAGTATTTGCCCAAGACATCACTCTGACTAGCATTCTGTATTTTGTATTTTTATTCAGATTATAAACACGAAAAGACAGTCTTCCACGATGAGGTAAATTCACGTCAGTGGCAACCAGGAACAGAACTTGGAATGACGTAAATTCTTAGCAGCAGTCGCAAATGAGTTAGCATTAAAATAAGTCCAAGTTTTTAGTCATTATATAAGCAAACATTTTAAACAGTTTTACTGAGGTGTATATACATTTCATATAATAAACAGTACCTATTTATAGTATAAAATTTTGGTAAGTTTTGATATGTAAACTTATACTCTCATGAAATCACCACCACAATCAAGACAGTAAACACATATATCAAAAAATCTCCAAAAACTTTCTTGTGCCTCTAATAATAAGCATATATGACTTTTGTAATAAATCCTACAATAAATAAAAAAATTAACTAGGAATGGTGGTGTGGGACTGTAGTTCTAGCTACTCAGAATGCTGAGGAAGAAGGATCACCTGAGCCCAGCAGGTCGAGGCTGTGGTAGCTGTGAGCGTGCCAGTACACTCTAGCCTGGGCAAGAGTGAGAATTCGACTCACAAAAAAGTTATACAATCTCAAAATTTAGCTGTCTCCAGTTTCTAAAATCATTTCAACTTGGTACTAAAAATTGTTTTACATAAATTTTCCAGTTTTTCTCTTAGAAAATATGCTATGAAAACCTTAAATTTTTTTTACTCATAATTATTTTTTGGGAAAAAAATTCTATCTTTGTCACTCATCACTATGTAACTTCATATCTCTAGGTTGGGATACTGTGTATGATTTCTCCTTAGCTATTCTGGGCATCCAAAGAAGGGGATAAAGATAATTCCTTTCTCCTTCAAACTATTCAGTGCTCTATCTATCTGTATCCATCTAGCCTTATGAAACATACTGCTTCAGAAGCCCTCACTGGATTTACCAGTTTGAGGATGGATACGAAAAAGAAAAAAATTCAAATTCTGGTGGATTGGTGAATGAAACCAAGAAGAGCACCAAAGGTCTCTATTAGAACTACATGCCCACTTCAGGCATAAATATAATCTTACAGGAATCCACAGGAAAGGCCTAACAAAAAACTGAAAAAGGCTAAAACACATGGCTTTCAAGTTAGGATTAGCACAGCCACAGGCACTTTCTTGTGCTCTGATGCTGCTTTTCTCAGACACCTTGCTTTTTCACTCCAGCCTCCATTCTCCACCCCAGGCTGCTGGGAATGAGACTCTGGCACATGAGTACACATATGAATTCTCCCACAGGGGTAGTCTTGACGGAGCTGGCTCAGCCAAGTGAGTAAACACATCAATTAGCAGTAGGAGATGGGGAGAAAGGTAAAAGCATTTTCTATGATCCACTTATGTTCTACACACTGGGAGTTTCACAGAAACATAAGGCAGGTGGAGGTTCTGTTCTTCTGGAAGAGACCTGTAAACCTCTGTCAAGAGGTGCATTATTTTGTTACTTATAAAAATTTTGTTTTGTTAAAAAATGTAACAACAATTATGTTTATGTATATAAAGGAGTGAAATTGGGATAGGAGTGGTTTCCCATTTTCTCTCATAAACCCTGCAATGTCTGAATATTTCCCTAAGTATATATTATTATTAAAGATGATAAATGATTTCAGATTTCTGCCAAATTTCCAGGCCATATTCTGAAGTTCTAAGTTCAGAAGACAAGTACAATAGCCCCCAGATAAACTATGAGATAACAATTTCCATGATTACATCTAGGCATGAATTTACCTCTATGTTTATTTTTGTTTCTAATACCATAGGCTAAACTGCTTAAGTATAGCTCATCTGAGAAAAATTATAAACTCTCTCTTATAGTTCACAAGGCTAGACAGAATATCTTTTTTCTCTAACTTTGTAATCTATAAACCTTTTCCCATTTTCAGTTAGAAGAAATTCCTTGTTCTCCTGTATGCACATAGCATTTAGCTTGCATGACTAATGTATATAAGACATTTAAGTCGGGCTCGGTGGCTCAGCCTGTAATCCCGTGCCTTTGGGAGGCTGAGGTGAATGGATTGCCTGAGCCTGCGGGTTCGAGACCCGCCTGGGCAACTTGGCGAGACCTCATCTCTACAATAAATCAAAAAATTAGCCGGACGTGGTAGCATGCGCCTGTAGTTCCAGCTACTTGGAAGGCTGAGGCAGAAGGATCGCCGGAGCCCAGCAGGTCGAGGCTGCGGTGGCCGGGAGCGGCCACTGCATTCCAGTCTGGGTGACAGAGTGAGACTCCAACTCAAAAAAGAAAAAAAAAAGACATTTAAATTCAAAGCCTTGGCCAGACACGGAGGGTCATGCCAGTTTGGGAGGCTGAAGGAGGAGGGTCACTTGAACTCAAGAGTTAGAGGCTGCAGTGAGCTATGATGTCACTGCATTCCAGGCTGAGAGACAGAGTGAGACCTGTCTCTAAATAAATAAATACATTCAAAGTCTCATACTTAGCAAATCTAAACATGTGTTTTAACTCCCCTATTAGGTTAAAGTCTTTATTATGACGGGTGGGGACTGTGTAAATACAATGTAGAATCCCACATGGTGCCTAACTAAATACGAAGTGTTATACATTTATTAAATAAAGGAACATTAAGATAGAAAGTCACATGTGTGTATAATACAGCAAATTGCTTTGTTTGGCTAAAGTAGAGAGCATAACAAGGGATAATACATAATGAAACAAACGTTAATATCTTGGGTTGGCAGCAAATTGGAGAAGAATAGGGATGGGAAGGCAGAAGTGGTGGAGCGTTAACAGGAAAGGAAAGAACTGACATTTATGTGCTTGTGCTTTATGCACAGGATTTCTTTCATCTTATAAACAGGCTTTAAGAGTGCTAGCCTGCTGGAGTGAAAATTGGATGTAACTATTAATTTCTGAGTTTAGAATGATGTCTTTCTCCTTTAAATCACAGACAGTAACAAAGGTGATGCATGGCCTTCTGGTGTACAATGTGAAATATGCAAAATGTTTTCATTCTAAATTCGAATATGCAGCTGTCCCTTGGTCCCTGCAGGAAATTGGTTCTAGGACCCACCTCACTACCCCCTACAAATACTAAAATCTGTGGATACTCAAGTCCCTTATATAAAATGGCATAGTATTTGCAAATAACCTATGTATACACATCCCCCTGCATACGTTAAATCATCTCTAGATTACTTATAATACCTAACATAATATAAACATGTAAATAGTTGCTATGCTCTAGAGTTCAGAAAATAATGACCAAAAAAGTCTGTACATGTTCAGTACAGATGCAACAGTCCACTCTGCCCACCTAATACTTTCAGTCCGTAGCTGGATGAATCTGTGGATGTGGCAACTGCAGATATGGAAGGCTGACCATGCCATCACAGTAATCAGGTCCCGTCCAAGAGCAACACTTTCGTTAGTCTACTCCCTCACCCACAGCAATCTCAGGGCTTCAACCATCACCTACCTACAAGTGACTTCCAAATATTTCTTAGGGCCAAACATGTGTGGTCTCCCAAATTTTCATGGGTGATAAGGCAAAACAGAAGAAAGAGGAGGAAGCTAAAAGGAGGCCTGCATTTAAATCCTGGTGATAACTCTCACCAGATATGGAAGAATTGCTTAACCATTTCTAGCCTGTTTCCTCATCTGCAAAATGGATTGTTTACTTCAGAGTGTTGCTGTGAAAACTAAATGAGAGAGCAAGTGAAACTGTTTTGTAATTGTTTCTTTAGCATAGTCTCTGTTCCTATTGAGTTACTCCAAATATGGTTTAAATCAATTATTTCTAATATTTAAACATCTACAACATGTTGGTCTTTAACAAGAGGACAGGCAAAACAGCAAAAAACCCTAGAAAGTAAGAAAGGCATGTAAATCAAGGTTACTTGTGCTAAAAATAAAGCAATGTATAACGTACTAAAAGAGAACACAGAAAGAATATCCCAAAATAGAATGTTTTTCATTTTTCTAAGATAATTAAAGTCTATGTTACCTTGGAGGAAAAGGGGCATATTTTTGTTTATATCTTTTCATTTATTTTTTAGCTTCACTCTAATTTTTTCAGTTTGGTAATCTTGAATCCCAGTTATAAATATAACCTAACGATTGTATTGCTTCTAATCAATAGGCTGAAAATCCTAATAAAAGTTCCCCAATGTCCATATTATACACACATACATATATATACACAGAGTCAGAATGGATCATAAATACAAACAGATCAATATTAGTTTTATTCACACCATCATAAAGCAAATTTATTCTCTATTTAGGTAGAGTATATTCTCACCAGCTTATGTCTACTGACAATGCCGTCATTTTGTAGTGTTGTATACAAATGGAAATTCTCTAGGATTATAGTAGAAAGAAAATATGTTTGCTTTTAAGTAATTTACAAATTATTTTATTTTTATCCCCTGGGAATTGCTTAGATAGGCGCAAATGCAAGCTCTAACTGCCTTTGTTAAAAAAAAAAAAAGGACCTAAGCAAAAGGCCTATTATTCTTCTCAGATCTGGTACTAAAAGCAGTGACTTCTGCTGGGAGCGGTGGCTCATGAATGTAATCCCAGAACTTTTGAAGTGAAGATAATATAATTGCCTGAGCCCAGAGGTTCAAGACCAGCCTGAGCAACTTGGAGAGATCTCGTCTCTACAATTAAAAAAAAAATTAGCTGGGCGTGGTGGCAAGAGCCTGTAGTTCCAGCTACTTGGAAGGCTGAGGTGGAAGCCTGAGCCCAGCAGATTGAGTGCAGTGGCCATGAACGTACCACTGCATTCCAGCCTGGGCAACAAAGGGAAACTCTGACTCATAAATAAATAAATAGCAGTAACTTCTGCCCACATGTCTGCGACAAGAAAAAAAGACACATGACTCTTATCTCAGAGAGGCAAGAGGAGAACACCGGATTTAAAATTACCAAGGGTCAATTTTTAAAAACTGATTCTGTAGAAGAAAATCAGATCCAAAAAATCCAGAAGAATAAAATACACACAAAGACAAAACAATGCTCATCTACTAGACTTAGAGCAAAATTTATTCTAGATTCTTTACTAAATACTTAAATTTGGCTCACATCTGCAATCCCAGCACTTTGGGAGGCTGAGGTGAAGGGACCGCTTGAGCCCAGGAGTATGGGACCAGTCTGGGCAACAAAGTAAGACCCTCATCTCTGGAAAAAAAAAATTACAAATTAAAAAATAAATATTTAAATTTAAATGTGCTATTCCCCAATCTCCTTCTTTTGGTATCTAAAATATTTTGTTTAAGTCTAAAGACAGCCAAATTACCTATCGTGCTGTTCTTATTTTTTTCTTGAAGCTAATAACCTAGAGGGAGAACTACAGAATAAGAATGTTTTCCTTTTCTTGTCTCAACAAAGTTTCACAGTCTGAATACCCAGGGCAGAAACTGCTAGTGTTTAATAATCCTTTTAGATAAAAGTAATACTTTTCTCTTTTATAATAAACTATACCCAGAATCATACATATTACATAACCTGTAGGTAAATTTGAAATTGAGAGGAAAAAGCTATACATGAAGTCTCCAGGTAGTCTCCAAATATTTATATGCAAGTTGAATTTTAAAAGCTCATTTTTCACTTGGTTGTTCAGAACTTAGTGGATGGCTAGGAGCCCAAGGACGCTCATAAAAACAGTTCATACAATAATGCTTACATTTTTATATGATTTTATATAAAATTACATATAATCTTATTATATATTATTATATAATGCATTATTATAATAATAATGAAATGGTAATTAAAAAACCTACCCTGTTGAAACATTAAATTTAAGAGAAAACATCTAATTCCAAGTAATGAGTTCAAGGACACATCTCAATAATACAATACCTGGTCTCATGCAGTGAAGAACTGCTTCCATATAACCAGACCCCTACACCAACAAACTCATCTTTTACCTTGTTCTTTAAGAGCAGAAATGCCCATATTTTATTGTGTATAACAACCATTTAGGAAATATGTTTAAAAATGCAAATATCAAGATCTCTTCCCCATAGATCAGGATTCAGTGGGCTGGAGCAGGGCCCTGGTACTTTTGGTATAGGTGGTTTGGCTACCACACTCTGAGAAACACTGTTTTAGAGGCTTTGGCTGGCAGATTGGGAGAGAATCACGGTCGCAGCATACCTCCAGAAAATGCCCTGAAGCATCTACACATCTAGAAGAGGGACAGCGTAAGTTATAAGAGGAAGGTAACAGTCGGGCTCGGTGGCTCAGCCTGTAATCCTGCGCCTTTGGGAGGCTGAGGTGAGTGGATTGCTTGAGCCCGCGGGTTCGAGACCCGCCTGGGCAAGCGAGACCTCATCTCTACAATAAATCAAAAAAAAAATCAGCCGGGCGTGGTGGCGCGCGCCTGTAATTCCAGCTACTTAGAAGGCTGAGGCGGAAGGATCGCCGGAGCCCAGCAGGTCGAGGCTGCGGTGGCCAGGAGTGGCCACTGCACTCCAGTCTGGGCGACAGAGTGAGACTCCAACTCAAAAAAAAAA
>CAUYQG010206636.1:0-12957 GCA_963574415.1 Tarsius wallacei | reverse complement strand
TAGATATGTGAATTTTTGCTTTTGTTATCAATGTCTGCTCCTTTCTTTCTCTTCCTCACTAAAGTGTCTTCCTTATTTTTATCTTTCTTTTGTTTTAATGAAAGGAAAAATAGCCGGGCTCGGTGGCTCAGCCTATAATCCCGCGCCTTGGGAGGCTGAGGTGAGTGGACTGCCTGAGCCCGCAGGTTCGAGACCCGCCTGGGCAAGCGAGACCTCATCTCTACAACAAATCAAAAAATTAGCTGGGCATGGTAACGCGGGCCTGTAATTCCAGCTACTTGGAAGGCTGAGGCGGAAGGATTGCCAGAGCCCAGCAGGCTGAGGCTATGGTGGCCGGGAGCGGCCACTGCACTCCAGCCTGGGTGACAGAGTGAGACTCCAACTCAAAAAAAAAAAAAGGAAAAATAAGTGAGAGATGTTCACTCTGTTTGCAACTCAATTGCTGTTGGGTAGATTTCTGAAAAGATGAGAAAGATGCAAAATAAGGAAGACACTTTAGTGAGGAAGAGAAAGAAAGGAGCAGACATTGATAACAAAAGCAAAAATTCACATATCTACTTGAGGAAGACAAAGGGTAGACATACACACTAGAGAGAAAAACTCAAACAACTTTAACAGAAGATGGAAATAAAGAAGCAGAATCTGACCAAAGTTGAAAACTGTAGTAACGAGTGGGAGAGCTGCTTAGACCCTTGGCAAGTTAGATGTAATTTCTTAATTATCGATTGACTATACCTGTCATAAACTATTTTTTAATTCTCCAAATAGATATTCAAAGTTTTTTTTTAAAAAAGATGTTAGGGGGCTCTTTTGTTATTGCTGTCAAAAAAATTACCAAAAAACATTACCTTGTATAACATCGTTCTATAGAAGGGAACTTTTCTGGCCATGGTGAAGGATAGGTAAACTCTGTGTCTCTGTCATACCAGCACATTAGGCACTCACTATGTTGATTTCTTTTCCTCTCTTCCTTTTTGAGGGAATGATTACATGTCTCCATGGCTTCCAACAATCGCTTCTAAATATAAGGAATGAAGAGAAAGGATAAAAGTATAAAATTTATGTAATCTCAACATACAAAATAAATCTTTTCTCTTCATATAGTGATTCTTCAGTGTTTTCATTCTTGAAAAACAAAATTTTAACTAATGAAATTTCCATTTTATTCATGAAAAAATAATGTGCTATTGTTTCAAAGGGTCCTAAAATATTGCTGCCACTGCAAGTTCCTGTAAAGCTACTATCCTACCTCTAAAGTACAGAAAAGCAGCTGGGTTCGGTGGCTCAGCCTGTAATCTCGCACTTTGGGAGGCTGAGGTGAGTGGATTGCCTGAGCCCGCGGGTTCGAGACCCACCCGGGAAACTTGGCAAGACCTCATCTCTACAATAAATCAAAAAATTAACCGGGCGTGGTAGCGCGTGCTTGTAGTTCCAGCTACTTGGAAGGCTGAGGGGGAAGGATTGATAGAGCCCAGCAGGTCAAGGCTGCGGTGGCCTGGAGCGTGCCACTGCACTCCAGTCTGGGCGACAGAGTGGACTCGAACTCAAAATAAATAAATAAATAAAGTACAGAAAACATAGTAGAAAAAAATCAAATTTTACATATGAATTTATTATAACCATACTATCTAATTCATAGAACATTAATCTCTTACTTTACAAATTCTGTGGTGGTATAACGATGTTAATCTTTCTGAAATAACTTATACATTAACATAATTCCAGTCAGAATATTAACAGTTTAAAAAATACGTAGGCCGGGCTCAGTGGCTCCGACTATAATCCCAGCACTTTGGGAGGCTGAGGACAGTGGATTGCCTGAGCCCACGCGTTTGCGACCAGCCCGGGCAACTTGGCGAGGCCTGTCTCGGCAATAAATCAAAAATTAGCCAGGCATGGTAGTGGGCACCTGTAGTTCTGGCTACTTGAAAGGCTGAGGCAGAAGGATCGCTGGAGCCCAGCAGGTCAACGCTGGGGTGGCCGTGAGTGTGCCACTGCACTCCTGCCTGGGCAACGGAGTGAGACTCCAACTCATAAAAACCAAATTGTATATTTTTTGATTCAGGGTCTCACTCTATTACCCTGGCTGGAGTACGGTGGCACAATTACAGAACAATGAAGCCTTGACCTCCTGTGACCCAGGTGGTTCTCTTGCCTCAGCCTCCTGAGAAGCTGGGACTATAGGCCTGGGCCGCCAAGCCTGGCTAAATTTTTTTTTATAGAGATGAGGTCTTGCTATGTTGCATAGGCTGGTCTCAAGCAATACTCCCACCATGGCTTACAAGTGCTGGGATTACAGGTATGAGCCACTGCACCTGGCCTAAAAATTTTTTTTTTTTTAAAGACAAGGCCATATAGTGATTCTTCAGTGTTTGTATTCTTGAAAAACAAAATTTTAACTAATGAAATTTCTATTTTATTACATGAAAAAGTAATGTGCTATTGTTTAAAAGGGTCCTAGAAAACTTTTTTTAAAAGACACACACACACACACACACACACACACACACACACATCATATATATAAAAAGACAAGGACAGTTGCAGTGGCTCAAACCTATCCCAGCACTTGAGAGACTGAGGTGGGAGAATCACTTGAGCCCAGGAGTTCATGACCAGCCTAGGTAACATAGTGATATCTCATCTCTACCAAAAAAAAAAAAAAATTAGTTGGGCATGGTGGCATGCACCTGTAGCCCCAGCTTCTTGGGAGGCTGAGGGAAGAGGCAATTCTCCTACCTCAGCCTCCCAAAGTGCTGGAATTACAAGTATGAGCCATTGTACCTGGCCCCACTCTTAGATGTTTACCAAGAGGAGAACAGTATGTTTTAAAAAGTTTTGTAGAAGAACATTCATAATTACTAAGAACTGGAAACAACCCAATACCCATCAACAGGATAATGGGTAAACAAATTGTGGTACAGATTAAACATCCCTAACCTAAAAATCCAAAATTTGAAATACCCCAAATTCAAATTTTTTTGAGCACTGACATGATGCCATAAGTAGAAAATTTTATACTTCTAAAAATTCAATGCTATGTCTTTTCTTAAATTTCTGCAACCAACCTGATGAATGTTCACAGTTCTTTTCAATATTCCATTCATTGTGATAGATCTTGCTTGTTTCATTATCAACATTTGAATTTTTAAGGTTTGGCATGATAAAGCACTGATCATGAAGCAGCAGAAAAATTTACTGGCAAATTTGCCAAGGTCACTGTTAATGAAATATAATGCCGAAACAAGTCTGAAATGCTGATGAAACATCACTGATTTGGTGTTATTGCTCTAGAAAGACACTGAATACAGTTGATGAGACAACTCTACAAGAATTAAGAATGCTAAGGACAAAATAGCTGTGCTAGGATATGCTTATGCAGCAGGCACACATAAGTACAAACTTGCTGTGATAGGCAAAAGCTTGCATCCTCAAATTTTCAGGGAATGAAAACTATTTTCAAGGAATGAATTTCTTGCTAGTCTATTATGCTAACAAAAAAGCATGGATAGTCAGGGAAATCTTTTCCTACAGCAAGGCTGTAGTGAATCATGATTGTGCCATCACACTCTAGCAGCCTGGATGACAAAGTAAGACCCTAACACCCCTGATGCCCCAAAAAAGAATGGAATTGCTGGGTCCTAGGATATGATTAACTTTATGACAAACTCCCAGACAGATATGCAAAGTATTTGTACCATTTCATACTCCCACTATCAGTGTATGAAAATTCCAACTGCTCCATATTCAAGTCAATATTGAGTATTGTCACTCTTTTGTTTTCCATTCTACTGAGATTGTAGTGTAGTAGCATCTCATTATGTTTTTAATTTACATTTTCCTGATGGCTAAAGATGCCCTTTCCCATGTGCTTATTATTTGTATATCTTGTTTTGTGAAATGGTTCTTCAAATATTTTGCCCATTTTAAAAATTGGATTCTCTGTCTTTTAACTATTGAGTTGGAGGAGTTAGTTATATACTCTGGATACCAGTCCTATGCACACATATGTTCTGTAAACATTTTCTCCATGTCTGTGGCTTGTCTATTCATTTATTAACGGTGTCTTCTGATAAGCAAGAGGGTTTTTTTTTTAAATGAACTCTATTTTCTCTTTTTTTTTTATGGTTGTATCTTTTTAAAATTTGAATCTTAACTGAAGTTTTCTCCTAAGTCTGCTTCAAGAAGTTTTATAGTTTTAGCTTTTACATTTAGATCTATGATGTATTTTGAATTAAGTTTTGTGTATGGTGTGAGGTATTGGTCAAGGTTCACTTTTTGCACAAATATAGCCAGATGTTTCAGCACCAATTGCTGAAAACCCTTTATTTACCCACTGAATTGCTTCAGTGCCTTACTTGAAGATGAATTAAGAGTATAAATATTTATCTATATGTGGACTTTTTTTGTTCCAGCTGATCTATTGCCATATCAATAACACATTGTCTTGATTAACATAGTTTCATGGTAAGTTTTGAAATCAGGTAATGTAAGTCCTCCAATATTGTTCTTTATATGGATTGTTTTGGCTATGCTCCTTTGCACTTTTATTAAAACTTTAGAATCATATTTCTAATTTCAACATAAAATTTTGCTGGGATTTTCACTAGGATTATGCTGAATTTAAGGATCAATTTGGGTAGAATTCACAGTTTAACAATATTAAGTGTTCAAATCCATGAACATGGTATATTCTTTATTTAGGTTTTCTCTCTCAATACTATAATTTTCAGGGTAGAGAGCTAGCACATATATTATTCAATTTATAGTTGTGTATTTATATTTTTAATGCTATTTTAAATAGAGTTTTAACTTTTTCCCCTAACTTTTGTATTTTCTAATGATTTCTTTTTTTGTTTTTTTTTTGTTTTTTGAGTTGGAGTCTCACTCTGTCACCCAGACTGGAGTGCAGTGGCCGCTCCCAGCCACCGCAGCCTTGACCTGCTGGGCTCCGGCGATCCTTCCGCCTCAGCCTTCCAAGTTGTTGGAACTACAGGCATATGCTACCACACCCGGCTAATTTTTTGATTTATTGTAGAGATGAGGTCTCGCCAAGTTGCCCGGGCGGGTCTCGAACCGGCGGGCTCAGGCATTCCACTCACCTCAGCCTCCCAAGGCGCGGGATTACAGGCTGAGCCACCGAGCCCAGCTATTCACAACTTTTAATGCATCATACTTTCCAAAA
Source organism: Tarsius wallacei (assembly GCA_963574415.1). Classification (NCBI taxonomy): domain Eukaryota; kingdom Metazoa; phylum Chordata; class Mammalia; order Primates; family Tarsiidae; genus Tarsius; species Tarsius wallacei. Next base: position 7,772 of record CAUYQG010206636.1, on the reverse strand, counting down.
TTCACCTTACGTCTGAATAAACCCTAAGAAAACAACCTAGTTTTGGATCATCCTCATGTTTCTGAATTATTGTTTGTTTAAAAACCTATATTCTTGCCAATGTAATTACAAAAGATTATCACAAAGAAAAACTAGTGTGAAATCCTGCAAGTAGAAGAAGTTTGCAGGGCAGAGAGGAAGGGGACATCAAAAGAGACTGGTCTCTCTGTCCTATCCCTGTATCAAACCCAGCCAAGGTAGGACTCTTGAAATGTCCAGATAAGACACGTGGGTGCCTGGGTGGTCAAGGTTTTGTTGTTATTGTGTTGTTTTGGGTTTTGTTTTATCTATTGCAGTCATTTTAAAGCCTTCTCTACATTTGAATTCTTCCTGTTAAACTTACAGTGAGAAAATGGGGTGAGGTATTTTTAAGGACTTCTACTGGTCTTAGGTACAGAGTGAGTTTGGACCACAGGAAAGAGTTTTTCCAAACCTTATGAAATCAGAAATGGATATTATGAGAAGCAGCAAATGACACTCAGGGACCCTATCAAGGCTAAATGTCATGCTACTCTATAAGACAATAATAAAAGTAAAATGTTGTCTTTGAAAAGTGTGATTTTTATCGTAGGCAGACACCATCAATTACAATAGTTGGCTGATGGTAATTCTTATCGCTCTTACTGACTACTTTCCCTTCTTTGAAACAATTTCCTAGTGTCTGTGATGAGAAATGAAAAACTGGGGTGTAGGTGTGAATATTTATCTTTTGTTTGTAATACTATATATGTATCATATATAATATGATGAAATATATCATATTTTCATGTGTCATATGCATACTAAACTATAGGACAGCATGTTAATATGAGGAGGAGATTTAAAAAAATAGAATTATCTTTTTGGAGCATGAGCCCCCTGTAGCATGCTTGGAATTTGTTCCTCCAGATCAAACAGTCAACCAAAGTTTTAATCTGGAAGTTTTGAAAAGGTTGCATCACGATTTGTGGAAGAAACATTCCGAGTTGTGGTAAACAGGTGACTGGTTCTTCCACCACGACAAGGCACCTGCCCACACCACGCTGAGTGTTCAGCAGTTTTTTTTACCAGAAACAGCATGACCTCCATGCCCCACCCTCCCTACTCACCTTATCTTACCCCCAGAGACTTTTTTTGTTTCCCTTGAAGAAAAAGTCCTCAAAGGGAAATGTTTAGCTGTTGTGGAAGAGATGAAACAAAAAATGGCAAAAAATGGCAGAAGCACTAAAAGGCATCAAAACTTATGAATTCAAAAAGTTTTGAGCAGTGGAGAATGCATTTCGACAGGTTTATTGCATCAAGCAGAGAGTAATTTGAAGGTGCCTGAAGTTTAAATACGTAAGAATAAATACACAATTTTTTATAAATAATTTATGGTTTTTTGGGTCCCCCGTATATGTATTATGCGGTTTGTTTGTGTTTGTGTGTGTGTGTGTGTTAGCTATTCTCTCCCTCCCTCTTTCTGTCACTGATACACATATCTCCTGGTTCTTCTCTCCTATCTTCCCCTTTTCAACTCCTCTCCAACCCTGCAACTTCCTCTCCTCTACACTATCTGGTAATCACCTCATTCATAATTACTTGCTTATAGTCAATACTTAAATAGCGCTTAATTTACCCCTCATTTCTGGAACTTAGTTCATGATGCAAAGCATGAAGTGCATACTGTTCCTCTAACTCATTTTGCATTGTTTCCCATTAAAGTTATCTATGTACTGCAACTGTACAAAGGCAGTAGTCAGTTTATTCATGTACGCATCTGCACAGACCCAAACATAGTGTCTTGCATGCAGTCAAAATCTTTGCAGGGACTGTTCTTCCACCAGGAATACTCTTTCTCCAGGTCTCGAGGGCACACCCCTCACTGCTTGTGTCTTTGCTGCCCCTGTCATCTCCTCTCATCCTTCCATAAATACTCACTTCTCACCACCCAATCATTCTTGACCACCCAGGGCCCACTTCATTTTTCTGTACAGCTGGGGTTCTTTTATAATGCTAATTTATTTCTGTTCTTCCCTCTGAAATGTAAACTCCAAGGGGACAAGAACATTATGCTGTTGCTTGCTGAAAGTCTGGAACCCAGAACAGTGTTTCACAATTTTTGACCTTCATAACACAGACTTTGGTACTGCCATTTCTACTCTTGTGTCTTGAAAATTCTAGTTTAGATGTTCCATTCCAACACCTAACATAATAGTTCCTTCCTTTTTCCTCCCCTCCCCACTCCTGGACCTTTATGAGGTGCCAAATTAAGAATTAGGTGAATATTTAAATCACTGAATACAAATTTGTTGAATTGAAATACACGAGAATATAATAAAATCTCTCTGACTTAGGGGTGAAAACTTACTTAAAAGATGTGATATATAAAATATAAAATCTTCCATGTTTTTTCTTGTTGTGAGGGAATAAATACTATGTGAAACATCCAACATGATATTCTGGACCACACTTGAAAGGCTGAGTTGCACAGTGAAAAGTTCTAAGTCAGTACTGTCCACTAGAAACAAAGTGCAAGCCACAAATGAGAGCCAAATGTGTAATGTTAAATTTTCTAGTAGCCACATTAAAAAAGCAAAAATAAATAGGAAAAATGTATTTTAATAGCATATTTTACTTAGCCTAGTATGTCTAAATCATGATCAGTCCAACATGTAATAATATCAAAAATTATTAATAAAATATTTTCCATTTTAAAATATTTGTATTACATAATTCAAAACCCAAATCTATCTTATGCTTATGGCACATTTCCATTCAGAATGGTACTTAATAGTCACATGTGGCTAGTGGCTACCATACTGGACAGGGTAAATCAGGTAACATTTACCCAATCCTGTGGGGTAAATGTTCATTGAAAGTGGATTTTTTCTTTCTTTTTTTGCACATTCTTTGGGCAATTTTCCTTCTTCTTTGACTGTGACAACCACTCCCTCAGGGAGGACCAGGATTATGACTCCAAGGATGCAATGAGAAAAAAACACAGTTTGTCCAACTTCTATAGATGAAATTCTTTGTTTTATTCTTTCAAAAAGCAAAACATTGGAGCACACAGTATACAAATAGAATTAAAAACAATCCCAAGTCTTTTTTAAGGGACAAAGTATTTCTAAATTCCAGAAATTTTCCTGCAGAAATCTTGAGCACAGCATGGAAGTCTGAACATACTTTTTTGCCACGGATACTGATAATTTAGATTACAATTAAAGGGAAGCTCCCCTCTGATCCAGGAGAAGGGAAGGAAAAGGAAAGAACTATTGTCCCTGGTGTTTGAACAGAACACATTAACTAGGTTTTTCAACTCAAAAGAGTGGCAATAGTAAAGGCAAAGGAGTGTGTCTTAGAGGCATGGGCCTGGATAGCACACCCAAGTCTCTCCCTGCACTGCAGAGGCTAGGATTTCCCACAAGTCCTACGTGAACACAGAAGGAAGCTGATACTTCATCCCAATGTGCCTGCCATAGGTTTGCCTCAGCACAAAGCAAAGGAACCATGGAGTCCATGAGGTGAGTACCCAATCCTAAGAACAGGAAAGTAAGTCAATCGTAGACTTTTAAGTGACCAGAGTCCCACTGAGAGGTCAAGTGAAGAGCCCAGGCAGTGAGGGAGAAGGCTAAACTCTCAGTGAACTGAGAATGTGTACTGCTCATGCTGAGAGTAATCATCATCTGTCCTACCTGCAACCACATCTACACAGCACTGGACCAAGGTGGAAACTGACAACCAGAGACCTGGGAAAATGAGCTATCCCTAAGTATCCAACAGGAGGGGCTGGAGGAAAAGGATAATGCAAGACAAGGACAATACCACACACCCTGTCTGCCCTGCCGCTATAACAAATTTGCCTGCATGCCATGTAATTAAAGGGAAGAAGTGAGAACTGGAGAAATCCTGAATGACAGGGCATTTTCCCCAGAATGTACCATTTTACACTCACTGGCAAGTTCAAGACCTTCCCCTTGTCTGTGAAATAGGAGCTTCACATCAAGATGAGCTATTCAGAAAGCAAGGAAAAATACCACTTTTTAATCTTTCCCTCTGTTCTGTCCTTTTGCACAACTAATCAGTGGCATGCAATTTTTAGCTTAGTTATAAATAGTAACTAGATATGGACTAAACAGTTAAGGGCACACTAACGGGGGGACTGGTCAATTGCAAGTAAAGAGATAATTAATCTCAGCTGACCAAAATTCAAAGCTACAAAGATGGCGAATTTACAGACATCTTCAGATGACTTAAAGGAGAGTTTCTCAAACATAACATAGATACCTAGTCACCCTGGGATCTCATTAAAATACAGTCTGATTTGTAGGTCTGAGGTGTGGCCTGAGGTTCGGCATTTCCAGTAAACACTGGGGTGATGCTAAGGCCGTGGGTGTGAAGACCACATTTAAGTAGCAAAGACCTAGAGAATGGGTGTATCACAAACCCGTTAGGAGTAGTTATTAAAGACTTCCCCACCACAGGACGTGACCTTCAGAGGTTAGCTGTAAAAGTTTGGAAGTATGGAAGTCTGGAAGCTACAAAAGTATGGAAGTGACCGTCAGGGTTAGCTGTAAAAGTATGAAAGAAAGTCAGCAAAGGACTGGTAATACAAGCAGTGTGGAAAAAGGAATCACCTAAGAGTTAGAATGTGGCCATAGACTGGAGACTGGTGGTTTTGTGAATGCAAATCACAAAGCTGAAACTCAACCCAACACCAAGCTGTAGAGAGGGCATTTTTCTTGCCATCAACCTTGCAGAATGCTGGGTTCAGCTGCTGGCAATGTCCATGTCATAGAAGCACCTAGTCATGGAGGGGTGTGTTTAACACCCTTGTCTGCTCTTTAGATAAGATTACCAAATGACTGTTTTGTTGACCAGAACCAACGTGGGTGGGTATGGCACCTCTGCCTTCTGGAACTTACATCATCAGCCGTCACTGTCATCACACTCCTGCTTTTCTTCATTCTAGAGGTGGAAACGGTCTGCGCTGGGATGTCTGTTATTCAATGCAGCTTTGCTGATGATTTTTAAGACCTATGGGAGAAAAAAAAAGAACGGCTCTGTAGTCTTAATTAAATAAAAATATGTGGCAAATTCTCTAAACTAACATTTGAAATGTATACAATGTATATGTACAAGCAAAAGTCACTATTTGCCAAGCCAATTAAAGCTGACACTCTGAAGAAAGAGAGTCACAAAATACAAAAATCAAAAAATTGGTGCAAAGGGGTTTGGGAGGAGAGAATAAGAATAGAAGGTCACAATAGGCTCACAAATCAATGATTATAAAGAATAAAAATATGTATTTGTGTAGAGGTTTACAGCTTACAAACTACTTTCCCATGAAATGTCTCATTTGATCTCCATAACAATCTGTAGATTATTTTCTAATAAGAGAACAAAGGGTGGGAAAAATTATTTGGCCAAGGTAACACAGCTAAAATATGACAGGTTCAGAATATTAAGAATATGACCCCCACAATACTCTATAAAGAAAAGAAAAAAAAAGGAAAGCAAATCAACACCAAAAATAATACACAAAACAAAATAATCTTAATCTCAAATTTTACCAGTTTAAACCTGCCCCATGTATAAGTACATAGGAAAGTAAACTAGTATTCATCACAGAGTAGTCTAACAACCAGTAGTTAGAAAGAGCTTGAATTTCCTGGTTTAAATCATACAGATCTAGTCATTTTGATGCAGGGATGCTGCAGGTCATGACAATTGGCTTGTGTAGAACACTGGACGTCACTTCTGAAACAAAAACCTCGGTAACATTACCAAAGTGGAAGGGTGCACTCTGGCTGTGCAAACTCCAGATGAAACTGGTCCCTGGCTTATGAAGACGCAGGTTATTAAAACAGGCACAAGTTTAAAGTTCAGTCATGCAACAGACTACCAAGTCTGAGTTTGCCAAATTTAATTGGAAGAGATTATTTTATTAAAAAATCCCACAACCAAGAGGCGTGAGTCCATATGGTGGTTTCACAACATCTTAGCACCAAAAAATGTCCCATGTTGTTGCCATTCCCGAGCTCAAGCGCTCCTCTATGAATTTTTTCTCTCTGTTCATTTGCACTCTTAATATGGGCCTGATGTTAAACGTCTGCCTCGCTAGCAGGAAGATATATATAGATTAAGAGCATGATGAAATTGCAGTTATGTGACTAGGAATGCTAAGTAGTGGCATTGTCCCATCACCCAGGAAACCAGGGTTGAATTTCTAATGCACAATTGGACTATATTATGCAGGAGTTGGCAGTAAAACTGACAAAGTAGATAGGAGAGTTGGGGGAGGAGGCGACTCTGCCTTTGTAAGCGTTCCAGGGAGAGCTCCCACAAGCTTTTCAGGTATTTGGTTCAGGGTGCCAAGGAAGAGAATTTCCCCAGCATACATCAAGGAACGATCACAACTACTGCGCTTCGCTAATGCTGACCAAGCAGCAGTGGGCAGAAACCCGAGGCTTTGCCTCAAATGCCACATGAATCCTAACAAAAGTAGATACATAACAGATATTTTATCACAGAGTTCTATTCGATTTTGAGAGCTCTATAGGTAGAGTTGACATGGAACAACTTATACTTCTTCAGTTTTTTTGTTTGCTTGGTTTTTTGTTTGTTTGTTTGTTTTTAAAAGCAAGATTCGGTCAGGCGTGGTGGCTCAGTCTGCAATCCCAGCAATTTGGGAGGCTGAGGAGAGAGGATTGCTTGAGCCCGCAGGTTCAAGACCAGCCTGGGCAACTTGGTGAGACCTTGTCTCTAAAATAAAAATCAAAAAAACTAGTCAGGCATGATGGCGTGTGTCTGTAGTTCCAACTACTTGAAAGGCTGTAGCGGAAGGATCGCCTGAGCCCAGCAGGTCGAGGCTGCGGTGGCCATGAACATGCCACTGCACTCTAGCCTAGGTGACAAAAAAGAGACTCCAACTAAAAAAAAAAAAAAAAGAAGAAGAAAGAAAGAAGGAAAAAAAGAAAAGCAAGATTCAATTTCGGTAGTAAAACCTAAATTTCTCAACCAACTCATATTCGAAAAAGGCTCCACCAACAACCACTGGGGAGAGGAGAACCTATTTAGTAAATGGTGCTGGGAAAACTGGCTGACCACATGCAGAAGATTGAAACAGGACCCCTACCTATCACCATACACAAAAATCAACTCTAAATGGATCAAAGACCTAAACATAAAACCTCAAACTATAAGAATCTTAGAAAACACAGGAGACACCCTTACAGAAATCAGAGTAGGCAACTAATTCCTGATTAAAACTCTAGATGACAATGTCATAAGAGATAAGATAGACAAGTGGGACCTTATCAAACTGAAAAGCTTCTGAAAAGCAAAAGAAACCATCAAGAGAGTGGGGAGACAGCCTACAGAATGGGAAAAAATAGTAACCAACTGTTCATCTGACAAAGACCTAACATCCAGGATCTACAAGGAACTCAAACGTGCCAAAAGGAAAAAAACAAACATTAAAAAGTGGGCAAAAGACATGAATAGACACTTCTCAAAAGAAAAGATACAGACAGACACATAAAAAGTTGCTCAGTCTCACTAATCATCAGAGAAAAGCAAATCAAAATCACATTGAGATAACACCTATCCCCAGTAAGAATGGCCATCATTAATAAAACAAACAACAACCGATGCTGGCAAGGATTTGGAGAAAGGGGAACACATCTAAACTTCAACTAGGAATGCAAACTAGTGCAACCTCTTTGGAAGACAGTGTGGTGATTTCTAAAAGAACTAGACATTAAACTTCC
>CAUYQG010206634.1:117-12569 GCA_963574415.1 Tarsius wallacei | reverse complement strand
GTATCAGTTTTTTTTTTTTCCTTTAAAGAAGTCATGCCCTACAAATCATAAAGTCCCATCAGATGTATGGGGTTTTTTTTGTTTTTTTTTTGAGTTAGAGTCTCACTCTGTCACCCAGGCTGGAGTGCAGTGGCACGCTCCCGGCCACCGCAGCCTCGACCTGCTGGGCTCCGGCAATTCTTCCACCTCAGCCTTCCAACTAGCTGGAACTACAGGCATGCGCCACCATGCCCGGCTAATTTTTTTGATTTATTGTAGAGATGAGGTCTCGCCAAGTTGCCCAGGCAGGTCTCGAACCTGCGGGCTCTGTCAATTCACTCACCTCGGCCTCCCAAAGCGTGAGATTACAGGCCATCAGATGTATATTTATTAACCCTATACAATCTGGCTTAACTTCCAACCTGACTCCGGCATAACATCCCATGACAGATAAAGAAGAAAATTTAAAAAAATGACCTCAAAATATGTTTCTCTGACATATTTTGAAATAGCTTTGCCAACCATCATTTGTGGGAAAATGTCGCACCTGTAGAGAATCTGCAGACTTTTGTCACCAAAATCAAAGGAAGTAGTTGTGGTCTCCATCCTGGGTATCAATGACAAATTATCTGTGGATATGCAGATAATTTCCTTTATACCCTGAATGGGGTCTCTAAGAAAAAAAACTTGTGAACCATTGCTCGACTTTATTCTGCCTGTGATGAATCCTTCTAAACCTATGACCTAGAGCAAGAGCACAGCCCCATTCTTTTCAATAGATTTTAAAGGTACTCACTCCACATCACTCTTGCTTATATTACTGTGTTGTTGGGAGAGTGAATTGTGACATGATGCTTGAATTAGCATAGCAAACATCAGCTCATTTTCTATTCTTGTGCAGCATCCTTGACTGCTGCTTTTTACTGGTTATGATCCATAACTGATAGTTTTCAGTGGATCAATAACTCATTGTGAAACAGGACTCCCCCCCACCTGTTATTCTGTGTGTAAACAAGCTTAGCTCTGCGGTTTATAAAATGTTTATTTTTGGAAACCAGTCAACAAAGTTATCACTACAAATTTTTGTTTAATTTGTAATTACTTTGGCTAAACAATGAAAAAAATTACCATTCAGATTATTTTATTTTCAAAGAGAGACTAGGACAGTGACATTTAGAGACAGAACTCAAACATCACGTATTTTGAGCTGTGTGCCTTTTTTACAAAATAGCCAAACTTTTCTCTTTCCCTGGATTTTAAAAGATGGATATATCTTTCATAAATAAACCCAAGTCTCTAATTATATTTATCTCCAGATAGTAGAGCACACACATCTTCCTCATGCCAGTAGCACCTGTTTTCATGTACTCTCTGGATCCAAACTCCTCAGGGAGCAAGAATTTCTAGTCTGAGTCAAACCACTCATTAGTCTTGGTTTACAGCAATCATGGTCTCTGTGTTAAATGTCTACATTGTGCATTCCAGTTTGTTACATATGTGGGTCGCTCCTGATTCCTCAGGGAAGAATGCCCCTCTGGTTATGATGCATGTTCCATTTATTGCAGCAAAATTGTCAGAAGGAGTCAGCTTCTATGTTTGGGAGGCTAAGCTCTCTTTTCCCCCTCTATTCTCATGGGAATTCCTTTATGGGAATACCATGTGAACGCCAGGCTTTTCCACTTCCATAATTTACAGTTGAGCAGGAAAGAAGATTCAAGTGTGTAAGTGATCTATTCAGGAAGTTAATCTTAGAATTTGTATAACGTGGGCTTCCACTCAGGTTCAGTCAAAGGAAGTACTTGTAGAAGGCTGTAGGGTAAGAATAGAGTATGGGAAAATTTCCCCACCTCCCCCTGTTTGGCCATAATTTGGGCATTGGCTGATTTCCCTTCAGAAATGAGAACTGTAAAGTTCTCATTCTCATTAGGTTCTGGTAATGCCTGTTCTTTCCTTGGCTTATCAGGCCCAGGCGTGGAGGAAGCTTCCTGCTGTAGTGAGTCCATGGGTGTTGCACTTTCCCATTTGTTTAACCTTGCCCATACCTGTGTAAACAGCCCCTTTGTTCAATTCAGTTCTAATCCTTGTGTTTATACTAGTTCTTTAAAAATCAGGACCATGACTGCTAAGCAATAAAGCCAGCTTGTACTTTCTGTATAAGCCTATGTATTTCGATGTAATTTTTACTGAGAATCCATCTCTGAAGCATTTATACTGCTATTAGTCATGTAGCAGTTACACTTCCCAGTAAAGAAGGGAAGATTTTCAGTGTTGAATTCAAACATTCCTGGATTCCTGGAAAATGTAATATTCTAGTACCAAAGAAATATCATCCTTGACTTTCTACCTTTGTTGTCTCTGAACTTTGTACATTTCATGGTATATACCCAACATTTGGCAAATAAAGGTTACATGAGAGAATGCTTGAATAAATGCACACAATATTACGTTTGTCATGTGTAAGCACGTACTTTGTATCTTTTCACTCAATATTAAGCACAATAATTTCTTGTTGATGATGCTGAGTGCAGCATAGAACTTGTGGATTCTTTGACTCATTTCTAAAATGAATTTTAGAGAAACCAGCAAAGTTTTAAAATAAATTTATCAGAGAAAGAAGAGAGAAAAGAAAGAGAAACATGCCAGAGCTGGCATGGGCAAGAGACACTGCCCTTTTGTTCTTTACAATTGACCTGGTAGACCTTTGCAATGATTGATAAGCAAAAGAGGGTGGAGCCCAGATAACCACCACTCTGGAGATTGATGCCTCTGGGCTCCTGATGGGAGGAGAGAAGGAGAAGGGTGGTCTTTTCCTGACATCATTGTCTTTGGCAGAGACCTGCCTGACATTTCCAATTCACAAGTTCCTGAGCTAAAAGGTGGTCTTATTATCATTCTTTTTTTTAAAAGCAGGATTTATTGAGAGGACAGAAAAGCTCCCACAGTGGGAGGGGACACGAAGGGGTTGCCCCATATTATCATTCTTATGGCTTTGGTCAGTTAAGGGGTGGTATATGGCCTTCCACCTTTGACAGGGAACTTGAAAGTTTCTTAGTGATTATTATGCTAAATCATGAATTGAACCATTATACTGTCCTAGTCTTACATCTGATAGAGTGTTCTTTGGATTTTCTGGGGTGGTGAGGTAGGCTGCCAGCTTGGCCTGAAATAAAATGTAATTTTAAAAATGTCTGAATGCTTCCTAAAAATACCTGCATATGGGAAATTTATCTATCTATGTCTAACCTGTGCTAGCTATCCTGCCTCAATAATGACACAACACATTTCCCTGGGAACACTTTCCATTTATTTTCCTCTGTGAGGCCTCTCCTTTCTCTGAACTCACTATATGTACGCATGGTATTACTTCCCTTCCTTTACTTCATGTTAGAGCTGTTTTTATATTTGTTATTGTTGCTTCTGGACTGTGAGCTCTTGGGAGTAGGGACTGATGTGGTCAACTAAATCTTGTGTGAAGATCCCATACTGCATCTGGCCCATCACTGGGGCATAACAAAATTCTTTCTAAAAGTAATTTCAAAGATTCCCAAAGTATTTAAAGAGAACAAGAGGAAATATTAATTCTTATTTTATCTCCTTATGGTAAAATTTTAAAAATAAGATTTATTATAGCTTGTCTTTGGCTTTTTAAAATAGGTTTTACAATCAATTTGGTATTTCAAAAAGTAAACACTTTGGCAACACCTGGTGGAGGAAGTTATGGGGGCCAGACTGGAGGCAGGCAGGCCAGCTTGGTGATCACTGAACAGTCTGGGTAAGACACAGAAACCTTATCAAGAGAGTGGCAGGGAAGGGGGGATGGAGAGATGGAGGACAGAGTCAACAGACCTCTGGGAGGTAGAGTAATAGAATCACATGATTATGTGGACAGGGGATTCTGAAGAAAGAAGTGGAGGTGAGGGAGGAGCATAAGGAGTAGAGAATGAAGTTTCTTAAGTGACATTGTTATAGCTGAACCTGGGTTCTTATGCCTGCCGCCCAGGAAGTCCACGACTAACACAGCCATTACAGTGAACAGAAAGTTTAATATCACAAAGTAGCTAAGAGAGGAGAGCAGGAGGAATCTCTCAAATCCACCTCCCTGAGAATGCAAAAGCAAGACCTTTTAAAGGGAACCTGGCAGGAAGAGGGATAGGGGCTGCTGTTGATTGATGATGTCATTGGATAGACACTGAGATCGTCTTCCTGGGACTGGGTTGGAATTCTTGTCTGCCAGAGTAAAAAGTCAGCACAGAGCCATTATGGAGGCAATTCAGGAGGAAGGTATAGGGTGGTGAGGTCCCTGGAGACTGAAGCTGTTTTTTGTGTTTTGAATGGCATCTTGTCTCTTCAAACAGTATCTGTTGATTGGCCTTGGTGGGCAGCTTCCCTTCCCTGCCTGTTAGGGTATGGATAGGGTGAAGGTGGGACAGATAGAGAGGGAGAGGAGAGAGAGGTGCAGCACCACCTGAGCCTGCAAGCTGGAGGTGTGTGCTGGCAACCCAGAGATCTGAGTAAATGCAAAGAATTGTAACACACAAAGAGGTGAGAGAAGATAAGATTTATTTAAGATAAGTTCACTCCCCACAGACAGGGAGCAGACCTACACTCTAGATGAGTGTGGCACCGTAGCCCCCCCCCCCCCAACCCCCCAAGTCCTGGCTTAAATCCTTTCCCTTGGAGATGTTGCAATCAAGTAGACATGACTGCCATGGCTTCCTTATCGAACACCTGTGAATGTCTTGGAGAACCTGTGACACAGAGACCCATTAATGTCTGTCCTTATTATCATAGCCCCTAGAGAAGGGTGTGACAAGGATTCTAATTCTCCTGTGCCTTCTCAAATGACATTCCTTAGAGCTAATGGAGGGTGCACCTCCCCTTATCTCCTAGGCATTCCCAGTGGGTAGCTTCAGGGGATCTTTGGCTTCCCTGTAGATAGTGCCCAATTTACTGGAAGATCGAATCCCCGCCTGCTCCCCCTCTGAGCGGTCATAACTTTTGTAATTACAAGTTTCATGACTTTTACAATCCTTGCCCAATGCATGATGTCTTAGGTCTTATAAATTCCCTTTACTCTAGGCAAGCTTGATTGCCACTATGAGATACCTCTGAGGCCTTGCACCAGGAAGTCTGTTTCTGAAAAGACAAAGTCGGCAAAGTTAATTTTACCTAAAGTGTGCATTTCTCCAAAAGCATAGCTTCTACTTTCTCATCATTGTATTAAGGTTTAGGAAGAAGATTTAAAAAAATGCATTTCCCACTCTTGGTCTGTCCTTTCACTGCCAGAGATCTGACACGAAGGTAATTGCAAGTAAACTTAGAAGCAGCATATTCATTAATTTCTAATCATAGCTACAGCTTTATTCCATTATCCCGTATTAATTCTATATAGGCAGTTTCAGTGTGATGGATAATATTGTAAAAAGCCAAGGGAAAGAATAGAGAATATAATGGAGGAGAAGCTAAATGAGATGGGGTCTAGGGAGGATAAACTGTTTAGTTTGGGGCATTTGATTTGAGATACACAAGGACATCCAAGTGGATACCTGTGGCCTTAAAAGAAAATCTTGAAAGACACAACAATTAGAAAGTTTCAAATGTTTTTCAAGTTGAATCTGTATTTACAATAATAGTGATAATTTGTTGCTTCTTTTGAATTTTATATAAATGTTTATAAGAAGGATCTTTGTGGCTGAATGTTTCAGGCTAAACACTCAACTCTTCAATAGTGATAACTGATTGATACAAAGTTAGGGGAAAAAATTTCTGGTGTTCTATTGCACAGTAGAGGGTTTATAGTTAATAATAACATATTTTACATTTCAAACTAGCTAGAAGAGAGAATTTTGAAAGTTCTTACCACAAAGAAATGTTAAATGTTTGAGGTTACAAATATGCTAACTACCCTGATTTCATCTTTACAAAATGTACACATGTATCCCAAAGGTTACCATTTTAAGCAAGATGTCTTTAAAAAATAACCCAGAGGCGATATTCTTATCATGAGTTCTTCATCTGGCCCTTGGAATTGCATATCCTTGCCCCATCATCAAAGGGGTGGTCTCTCTAGATGCAGTAGCTGTTCTCCTTTGCTCTGCTAAAGATTTCTCCAGTCCTTTCCTTTTGCTTTTTAGAGTTCCCAGGTGGGAAATAGTCCCTTGTGATTCTCTAACTGCAGAAGTCAATAAGTTAAACTCTCCAGAGATTTTCCTAGAAGCCACATTCCTAGGCTAGCACCTCACAAGCACCTCACACTCTTTTCTCTTTCTTGATGGGGGGCAGGGGTCTTCTGGTTCTCAAATCAGTGCTCACTCCAAAATTTTTCCTCACCTAATTCTCCTCACTCCATTCTCTAGGCCCTTTGTATTCTTGCAGTTGAGAGATTTTCTAGGTCACAGTACAGATTTTCAAATATTTCTTGCAAAAATCTACACTGTGATAATCTACTTCAGAGTTTATGTTGTTGTTTGATAAATACTTATTTTGGCACACTTACCAAAATTTCTGAATTAATATCTCCTTAAAAAGGGAATTCTACATTTAGAGATCATTTGTACTGTGTCAATGTCCTCAGAAGAGGACAATATTAAGTCCAGAGAGTAAAGAAAAGGAAAAAAAATGAGATTTGTTGCCAGCTATTGTGTCCCAGGTGCTTTGCTGTTTTATGCATGTGGTGAGAATGATGCCTGGTGAAGCTCGAGTTTGGATCTGGGCTGAGAAGTAACAAGGATGGACACTCTGTTAGTATCCGGATACATGTATTGTTCTGCACAGGTTTCCTGCTCCTAATTAAAATATAGACATTGTTTTAGTCTGTCTTCTGTTGTTATACCAAAACACCTGAGACTGGGTAATTTATAAAGAAAGAGGTTTATTTGGCTTATGATTCTGGAGGCCAGGAAGTACTAGAAGCATGGCACTGGCATCTACTCAGCTTATGGTAAGGGCTTCGAGCCATGTCACATCATGGCAGAGAAAAAGAGGGGAAGTGGACTTGTATAAAAATGGACCAAACATGAGCAGCAGCCTCGATGTATAACAACTCACTTTTGTGGTAGCTAATTTAGTCCTGTGAAAGTGAGAATGTCACTAGTTCTTTTATGAGGGCAGAACCCTCATAACCCAAACACCTGTTTAAGGCTCCACCACTTCTCAAAACTGTTATACTGGCAATTAGATTTCCACATGAGTCTTGATGAAGACAAGCTATATTCAAACCATAGCATTTCACCCATGGCCCCCTGAAACTCATTCTCTTCTTCCAATGTAAAATACATTCATCCCATTGTAATAGTCCAAAGTCTTAGTTCATTCCAGCACCAACTCAAAAGTCCAAAGATTCAAGGAAAATTCCTTGAAACAAGGTATCTACTTATAAAAGACAATGGTGAGACAAGTATATCCCCATTCCAAAAGGGATAGATAGGCAAAAATAAAAGAATAACCAGCCCAAAATATGTCCGAAACTCAGCATGGCAGACAATAAATCTTAGAGCTACAGAATAATCTTCCACTTCATGTGCCTTCCTTCTCCAGGATACACTGGGACAGAGGGTGGGCTCTGGCAGCTCTGACTCTGTGGCTTTGCTGAGTGCAGCTCATGTGAAATGCAGTATTTTTCCCAGGAGGATGTTGCATGCTGCTAATGGCTCTATCGTTCTGGAATTCTGGCAGCAACCCACTCCCACGTCTCCATCAGGCATTGTTCTGGCGGGGACTGTCTATGGAGGCTCTGCCCTTGTGGCAGATTTCTGCTTGGGTCCGCAAGCTGTATAACTCATCCTTTGAAATCTAGGTGAAAGCCACTATGATCCCCAGAGCCCATGCACTCTGTGCACCTGTAAAGTCAACACCATGTGGACACTGCCAAGACATATGGCTTGTTCCGTCCAGAGTGGTGGTTTAAGCTGTGTCTGGGCCCACTTGAGCAATGGCAAGATGCTGTCGAGATTTATAGCTTATACTTTTCAGGTTAATTGGTTGAGCCATATCTGGGACCATACCATCTAAGCCACAGCTGGGGTGGTTGAGGAGCATTGTCCTGGAATTCAGGAAGCAGACCCTTAAAGTGGCACGGGGCAGTGTGCAACAAACCCTTTCTGCCCTCAAGGTCCTCATATTCTCAAACTGTGTTGGGAGGGGCAGTCTCAAAAGATCTGAAATGCCTTCAGGGCCATTCTCCCATTATCTTGAGGAATAGCACTCTGTTAAACATGCTAATCTTTTTTGGGGGTTTTTTGTTGTTGGTGTTGCTTTTTGCATTGGAGTCTCACTCTGTCGCCCAGGATGGAGTGCAGTGGCGTGCTCACTGACACCGCAGCCTCGGCCTGTTGGGCTCAGGTGATCCTTCTACCTCAGCCTTCCAAGTAGCTGGAACTACAGGCATGTGCTACCACACCCAGCTAATTTTTTAATTTACTTAGAGATAAGGTCTCGCCAAATTGCCCAGGCTGGTCTCGAATCCCTGGGCTCAGGCCATCCTCTCACCTCCGCCTCCCAGAGTGCTGGGATTATAGGCATGAGCCACCTTGCCAGGCCAAACATGCTAATCTTGTTGGCAGATTGTCTCTAGGCCACACCCTTGGTTCCTGCGCCTAAAAATTCTCTTTTATCCTCTACCACATGGCCAGGCTGAAAATCTTCCAATCTTTCTGCTCTACTTTTCTTCTCTAGCAGCTCACTGTAAGCAGGTAGAACTAACCACACAACAACCTGAGCACTTTTTTGCTTAGAAATTTCTTCCCAGGGCCAGACTCAGTAGCTCAGCCTGCAGCATTCTGGGAGGCTGAGGCGAGAGAATTGCCTAAGCCTGCATGTTTGAGACCAGCCCAATTTGGCAAGACCTCATCTCCACAATAAATAAAAAATTAGCCGTACATGGTAGTGTGTACCTGGAGTTCCAGCTACTTGGAAGGCTGAGGCGGAAGGATCGCCGGAGTCCAGCAGGTTGACACTTGGGTGGCCATGAGTGTGCCACTGCACTCCAGCTTGGGCAACAGGGTGAGACTCCAACTTAAAAAAAAATTATTCCCAGATATATTATTCCATCCCTCTCAAGTTCAACCTTCCACAAAGCTCTAGGGCATGGGCATGATGTAGCCAAGCATTTTGTTAATGCATAACAAAGATGGACTTTACTCCAGTTCCCAGTAAGATATTCTTTATTTTTTTCTAAGACCTCATCAAAATGGTCTTTACTGTCTATATTTCTGTCAGCATTCTAGTCATGACCATTTAGCCAATCTCTAAGAAGTTTCAGACTTCTTCATGGTTATACAGGCATTTTCCAGCCTGTACCTTCAAATTCTTACAGCACCTATCTATTACCTCCAAAGTTGCTTACACATTTTTAGGTATCTTTGTAGCAACAACCACACTTCTTTGTACCAGTTTTCTTTCTTAGTCCATTTTGTGTTGCTATAACGCAGTGCTACAGACTGGGTAATTTATTTTAAAAATTATTTTTTTCTTGCAGTTCTGGAGTCCAAGGCCTGTATTTGGTGAGGCCCTTCTTACTGTGTCATAACATGGCAGAGGGCATCACATATCACAAGGCAAAAGGGCAAGAGTGAGCCTGTTCAGGTCTCTGTTCCTCTTCTTTTAAAGCTACCAGTCCCATTATGGGAGCTCTACCCTATGACTTCCAAAGACCTTGAAAGGAGGTACCTATAGAAACCTAAAAGAGGCCAGGTGCAGTGGCTCATGCCTATAATCCCAGCACTTTGGGAGGCCTAGGCAAGAGAATTTCCTGAGCATGGATTTGAGACCAGCCTAGGCAACTTGGTGAGACTTCATCTGTACAATAAATTAAAAACTTAGCCAGATGTGGTGGCACATGCCTATAGTTCCAGCTCCTTGGAAGGCTGAGGCAGAAGGATTACCTGAGCCCAGCAGGTCAAGACTGTGGTGACCATGAACCTGCCACTGCACTCTAGTCTGGGTAACAAAGTGAGATTCCAACACACACACACACAAAAGAAACCTAGAAGAAACTTAGCTTATTCTTAATTTAGTCTTTTTGCCTTAGCATAGCCATTAGAAAGCATTTAGACTTTCTAATGCAGGCCAAGCAGCAGTCTACCCCACCTCCTTGGTAAATCTCTATTAGATGCAAGACCAAGACAGCCCAATCTTTTAATTCATGATTTGGCATAATAATCTATAGTAAACTTTCAGGTTCCTTGTCAAGGCAGAAGGTCAAAGTCATAGAAATGATAATAATACCACCTTTGGTCAAGTAGTTTAGGGATTGCAAATGTCTAACAAGTATATTGCAGTAAAAACCCCTCCAGGCCCAAACCCCCGAGTTAAGCTAATCAGTACTTTGTGTCCTATGTGACACAGACAGACCCCACCATGGCAGCAATCATGTGACTGACCCACCCATCTGCCTGCTGTCCATCGCCTGAATCAGTACCTCTGCTTACCTGCCCCTTCATGACGATGTGTAGCAGACCCAATCATCTTAATGACCTTCCCCCATCAAAGGAAATGGTTAAAAGGACTCAGCCATGAGCAGCCATTGACCATTGACTTGCTAGACTCTGGTGTGGCCATGTGCTCTTTGAGCTATAACTGTTGCCATGCTGCCGGACTTTGGACCCCTCCTCTACCATGGGAGGCGAATCTCTTTCTCTCTCTCTCTCTCTCTCGTTTACTTTTAAATAAACTATATTTTCTAATCTAACTTCTGAGCAATTCTCTGCATCTTTCATGCAGCATCGGATCACACACCACACACACACACACACACACACACTCACCTTAGAGTGCTGACCCTCTCTATGCCTATGGGAAGTGATCTTTTCTTAAATAAATCTTTTCTTCCTTCATCTTTTTCTGTGTTGCAAACTTTTGCATTGCTTGGATCTGTTACTGGTGTGTACCTCCAGCACACCAGCACACAGCGGTGCCGTGTCCCTCTGAACACCCTAACAGGCCTCATCTCCAACCAATATACACATTTGGGGATTAAATTTCCCACATTTTAATGTGAAATTTGGGGGACACATTCAAACCATAGTAGGCATGAATAGACAGAGATCGATGTATTGCCAGAATGGTAGTGAGAGAAACTAGATTAGACTGGGGTATATCAGAAACTTTGAGAGAAAAATAATCAAACATGAGCAAAATTAGTTAGATCCAGTGGGACAGGCTTGGCAGCAATGCCTGAGGATAGTGGAGGGAAACTGAGGCATGGGTGGATGGGACGCAATCTAGATCTTCTTGGCCTCATCATGGCAGCAGGCTATGGATGTCTCAAGACTCAAACAAGGTTAAATAAACACACACACATATTCCAAACTCTTACCGTGCTACATTTCACTTTTACATCATAGTTCATCTTCTCTATTCCTGCTCTACCCTGTCTCCATAACAACTACATCTTTTAACAAGTGGCAGGGCCATTATCAGGACAAATAGAAAAAGCAAACCTGCCCAGTGAGTCTCCCATTCAATTTAGCCCATGTCATTCTCTCCTCATGAGCTTTCAGTGTCTTGAGATGGATTACACTTGCCTGTGATTCACTGGAAAGTTTCCAGCTGTATCTAGTCTTTGTTCTACATGTTAGGACAAGATCGGGAGTGTTTCTTGGACTCTTTCCAAATATAAACTTGGATCAAAGCAAAGTTGGGAGTTTTTAAGACAAAAGGTAATATGCATTTTTTCCAGCTCATAAGAAAATGCAAAGGGACAGTGAGTTGTTTCTTGGGGGACAAAGTGGGAAATAACTAGTTTTCCAAGCAAATTGGTCCCCATACCCTGTTGCTTAAGTGGATTTCCCTCCTCCCCATCTGCTTGAGCCTTATTTCAAGAGCACTGCCAACCCTGGTCTGCTTCTCTTGCCATTTATCCCCATATCTGACCATAGTCAGAGCCATTGTCTTGAACAGGTTGCAGCTAAAGGTATGTTTTACCTTGTGAAAATCCAAGATTTGAAGATATCCCCTTTCTAAATTTCATCCATGTAAAAAATTAAGTTGAAAGAAATTTATTTGGCCATCATTAATAACTTAAAAAATAACAGATGCTGGAGAGGATGTGGTGAAAAGGGAACACTACTACACTGTTGGTGGCAGTGTAAACTAGTACAGCCTCTGTGGAAAACAGTGTGGCGATTCCTAAAAGTTCTAAAAACTGACCTTCCATATGACCCCGCAATCCCACTATTGGGAATATACCCCCAGAAGAGCACAAATCACTCTATAAAAAAGATAACTGCACATGTTTATCACAGCATTGTTCACAATAGCAAGAACATGGAACTAACCATGCTGCTCATCAAAAGAGGACTGGATTTTAAAATTTTAGTACATATACACAATGGAATATTATGCAGCCATAAAGAAGAACAAAATCAGGAACTTCACAGCAACCTGGATGGACTTAGAGTCTATAATACTGAGTGATCCGTCACAGAAACAAAGAACTGAGTATCACATGTTCTCACTCATAAGCAGACCTTGAA
>CAUYQG010206626.1:0-20069 GCA_963574415.1 Tarsius wallacei | reverse complement strand
ATAAATGATCTGGGTATAATTCTCAGTTATAACCTGAAGAGTTTGGATCATGAAGGTTTTCGTAACTACAGGCAGTTTTTTCACAGTCCCTGGTCATGCTGTAGAATAGAACTGTGCTGTCCAGCGCAGGAGCCACGGGCCACATGTATCTATTGAGTACTTGGAATGGAGCTGGCCTGAATTGAGATGTGCTCTAAGTGTTAAATACACACTGGATTTCGAAGACTTAGCATGGATAAAAGGATGTAAGATGTCCTAGTACTTTTTTAATGTTGATTATAGGTTGAAATGCTAAACTTTTAGATATGCTGGGTTCTATAAAATATACTGTTAGCATTTTTGTATTTTTTTTTTTTTTTTTTTTTTTGAGTTGGAGTCTCACTCTGTCGCCCAGACTGGAGTGCAGTGGCCGCTCCCGGCCACCGCAGCCTCGACCCGCTGGGCTCCGGCGATCTTTCCGCCTCAGCCTTCCAAGTAGCTGGAACTAGAGGCGCGCGCTACCACGTCCGGCTAATTTTTTGATTTATTGTAGAGATGAGGTCTCGTTTGCCCAGGCGGGTCTCGAACCTGCGGGCTCAGGCAATCCACTCACCTCAGCCTCCCAAAGGCGCGGGATTACAGGCTGAGCCACCGAGCCCAGCTCATTTTTGTATTTTTTAATGTGCTGCTAGGAAATTTTAAGTTACCTATGTGATTTACATTATATTCCTTTTGAACAGCACTGCTCTAGAAATTCCACCTCTGAAATACTCTTTTTGGAGGGAATACCCAGGATTCTGCTTCACTTTTTGCTCGTTATATCACCTGTCAATTGTTTGACTTCTTTAAGGTTCATTTACCTCATATTTAATTCATTCTTTTTGCTAACGCTACCTGTTTTCTGCTTCACCCAATTAGTGGGCATCCAAAGAAAGTGTTTGGCGGCTGTTGAACATTCTACTGGTGTGTATAGTTTTAAATTAAGACAGATGCTTATAGTGGTGTATTAGGGTCCGTGACTGTGATTTTAACATTGTTTACTTTTCACATGTTTACTTTTTGCATTTTAAAAAAGTTTACTTTTTACATTTTTTATTAATTGTTCTGTTAATATTTGAAAAGCAGTTTTATCTTTTTAAAATGCTATAGTGAACTTTTAGATTGCTGTGATAGGTGTTTTGTTTTTTTTTTTAAAGCTTAGATGATGAACTGGATACTTTTCATGATTTGAAGAAACGGGAAAAAGAAGAGTTAATTGAGAATGATCATAGCGTTAATACCTCCAAAATAACCAAGCAGTCTTTTAAAGAAATAGAGAAAGGTAAAAGAAGAATTTATATTAGAACAATGAACTAAATAGTAACTTTGTCAAATAGAGTACATAAAGCTTATCTCATAGTAATAACTTTGGTCCTGAGGAGTCTGTTTATTTCTCTGTTCTAAATTTTTATAAGTCATGAGGTAGTTACTGTGTTTTTTACTAAACTAAAGGAGAAGAGAAAATTTAATTTTATTATTTTCCAGTAATATTCCTCCACCCTCAAAATTTATCAAAATAAGTTATACTCAACTGAGTACTTTTAATAATGTCTTTTTTTTTTCAAGTCAGTCTTACTCTGTCACCCAGGTTGGAGTACAGTGACACACTCATGGCCACCGCAGCCTCGACCTGCTGGGTTCAGGTGATCTTCTGCTTCCGCCTTCCAAGTAGCTGGAACTAAAGCCGTGCGCCACCACGCCCAGCTAAT
This sequence comes from Tarsius wallacei, assembly GCA_963574415.1. Lineage (NCBI taxonomy): Eukaryota > Metazoa > Chordata > Mammalia > Primates > Tarsiidae > Tarsius > Tarsius wallacei. The sequence goes on along the minus strand of CAUYQG010206626.1, from coordinate 18,342 downwards.
TTTTTTATTTACTGCGGAGATGAGGTGTTGCCATGTTGCCCAGGTCTCCAACCCCTCTACTCAAGCAGTCCTCTGCCTCCCAGAATGCTGGGATTATAGGCGTGAGCCATCACAGTCAGCCAATAATGCTTTTAGTTTTTTTCCAAGTCAGTATTTGTTGGAAAGTGAGTAAATGATCGTGATGGTGTTTGGCTAACCCTAATATTTTGAGAAAATACTCAGATTATTTAAGGCATGGTTTCCTCAGCCCTGAACTCGTAGCAGCTTGCCATGTGCCTGGCTGTGTGTCAGCGTTTCCTCAGGATTTTAAGGAAAGAGGCGACCTGACGTGGTGCTCTTGCCCTCTTGGCGCAGGACGTGGAGTCGTCCCGCTGATGGTCGCAGTGCCTTCTCCTTCCTGGGAATGCGTGGTTTGTGCATGACGCGTCACCTCCCCTTCTCCCTTCCTCAGGCTCTTTGTCTCCTTGGTCCTTTGAGGGAGGTGAAAAATAATTCTGCCTGGACTTGTGTTTCCTGCTGCGTGGTCAGTTTTTCCATTGAAAACATAGGATAAGCTATATAGAAAATGTTACATGTATTTGAAAGTTGGCAAAATGTCAGGCATGCTCAGGCTAAGGGTTGGTGAAGTGGAAACCTGGAGAGGCAAGCAGAGCCCTGAATGTGTCTTTGGCTTCTAGGGCATTGGCTGAACTGAGTGGAGCGAAACATTCTTCTTTTTCAGAGTTCATCTCATTTTTAATTTGGGCTTCTCCAGGGTCTGCTCAGGATGAAGAGCATGAAGGGAGACCTGCTCCTTAAAGCTGGGACTCCCAGGAGGCTGACCCAAGTTAAAACCACCATGAGAGAGCATTCCATTTCACACTCTTATTGTTGACAGAAAATAAATTCCGACAGCACAGTGTTGGCAAGGACGTGAAGCAGGAGGAACTCCTTTGTCCCCTGCTGTGGGGCGAGTAAATTAGCACGGCCACTTTGGAGAACAGTCTGGCGTCACTGGAAACGCTGAACCTATACATTTGCTCTATGATCCAGCAATTTTGCTGCTAGTGATTTGCCCTAAGGAAGCTCTTGAACATGTGCACCAGAAGCCTGTACAAGACTGTGTCTCATCTGTTTAGCCAAAGCAGCTCACGTGTATGTCCATGGGAGGACGCTGTTACGTAAATATGTAGTATTTATAAAATAGGGTAAAGCAATGAATACTTGTGAACCCATGTAAAGGAGGAAGTTAGAGAAATTATATGATGACAAACATTATGTAAAGTTTAAAACTGACAAAACAAACAAGGACTTTTTAAATGTAAGTGGTGGGAATTAAGAAAGGCAATAATTAAAACTTATTTGGATTAGTGGTTACTATGGCTGAGGGGAGAGTGGGGAATATGATTAGGGTTTTCTGAGGTGACTTCATTTCTCGACCTAGGCAGTGGATATAGTCGTGTTTTTATGCGCTTTAAGATAATTTATTTAGAAGTAATTTTCGACTTACAGAAAAGCAAAAAAAAAGAAAAAAACAACTGCTGTATACCCTTCACCCACTTTTTATAAATGTTACCATTTTACCATACTTGCTGTATTATTCTTTGTCTTGCTTAAAGCTTTTTAACAGTACTATGATTCATACTTACAGCAGCTCTTCCCTGAGATTATTCTGTCTGAGCATAAAACTGTAAGTTAACAAAGTTTATAATTCAAGTTTTATTTTCTTTGTAGTTGCCCTTCCAGATAATTTGGCCTCATCAAGACTTCGGACTGAATGTTACAGTGATGCAAGTGACTCTCCTGTGAAACATATCAACTCCCCAAAATCGAAAGCATCAGACAAGCAGAGTTTACTTCCACATCACGTTGGTCAGATATATGATGAATTATTTCAAATTCATCTGAAGCTGCAGGTGAGAACTAAGTACTCAGTTGATAACTCAGAAATATTTATGTTCTAAGAACCAAGTGTTGAATACGAGATGTTTTAATTCTTTTAGATGAGTGAGCCGAGGCCAGTTCAGACGGGAGCAGGCTCAAACCATAGGAGTTACTGCGGAGGGGAAAGCTGTAGTGACTGAGGGAAAGTGTGGACAGCGGGGTTTCATTTGCAGTTGTGTGTCGCGGATTTCGGCTGTCTCGTGCGTGACGTTCGTTTCCTTTCCATCCTTGATTAAGGAGTGAAATCCGCGGGGCAAGGGTGCTTTTTTTTTTTTATTTGAGTCGTAGTCTCACTCTGTCGCCCAGACTAGAGTGCAGTGGCCGCTCCCGGCCACCACAGCCTCGACCTTCTGGGCTCCAGCAATCCTTCCGCCTCAGCCTTCCAAGTAGCTGGAATTACAGGCACGTGCTACCATGCCTGGCGGATTTTTTTTTGATTTATTGTAGAGATGAGGTCTTGCCAAGTTGCCCAGGCGGGTCTCGAACCCGCAGGCTCAGGCAATCCACTCACCTCGGCCTCCCAAGGCGCAGGATTACAGGCTGAGCCACCGAGCCCGGCTAAGTGTGCTTTTTGAAGTAGGTATTTCAGATTTTTGTTTTATATACTTACTTGTAAAAAATCCCCTTGTCAACTCTCCCCAGAATTCAACTCTGAACACTGGCTTTTATCCGTCTTTGAATTTTTTTGTTTGTTTCTAGAGAGTACAATTTATGTATTTGTCAAGCGTCCACTAGGAGTAGCGAAGGAAGCAGAAGTATATGTTCTGCACAATTTCTGTTTAAAATTCTTCCCATTGAAACACATTCTATATACATGAAATAGCTAAGTATTCTTTAAAAACCAATATCTCATTTTGTCAAAATAATTCAGATTATAAGTGCCATAGCATTTCACAAAAGATTATTTCAGCCTAAAATCACCAGGGAAAAGTAGTTTAGGGAGAGACACAGTCAGTCCTTGACTGAGAGGTGAGCATTGGGAGGGACATTCCATGTACCCGGAATTGGAGGTGAGAGAGGTGTTTTGGAGAGGACTGAGGGTCGGATTGCATGTGTATCAGTCTGTCTGGGGAAAATTAAATGAAAACTCAGCCAACTACTTTATGAGTTTTTAAGCATGGAAATGGCAGGGTAAAAAAAAAAAATGGTGTTTTAGGAAGAATCCTTTGATAACACTTTATAGGATAAAACAAAATAGGCAAAATTGCAAGGATATATCTATCATCTACACAAACACAATAAAGATACAAATATTCGGTAAGAAAAAATGAAGTGCAACGGATTGTGCTTTCATCGATCTACAGTTTAATCTGACTTTAAAATTTATTTTGCAGAGCTGGGCTCGGTGACTCAGCCTGCAATCCCAGCGCTTTGGGAGGCTGAGGTGAGTGGATTGCCTGAGCCCGCGGGTTTGAGACCTGCCTGGGCAACTTGGCGAGACCTCATCTGTACAATAAATAAATAAATAAAAAAAATCAGCCGGGTGTGGTAGCATGCGCCTGTAGTTCCAGCTACTTGGAAGGCTGAGGCGGAAGGATCGCTGGAGCCAACAGGTCGAGGCTGCGGTGGTCGGGAGCGGCCACTGCACTCCAGTCTGGGTGACAGAGTGAGACTCCAACTCCAAAAAAAAAAAAAAAAAGATCTAAAAAAAAAAACTTATTTTGTAAGTACAACCATTATGGAAAGTTATGCGGAGTTTCCTTAAAAAGCTAAAAATGGAAATACTGTATGATCTGGCAATCCCACTGCTGGATATATATTCAAAAGAAGGGAAATTATTATATTGAAGGGATAACTGCACTCACATGGTTATGTTAATACCCAGAGTAGGGAATTGGTGTTAAGTGTCCATCATTGGATGAATGGGTAAAGATGCTGTGATCTGTACACACAGTGGCATATTGTTCAGCCTTAAACTCCTGTCCTTTGCAGCGATGTGGATAGAACTGTAGATCATTCTGCTAAGTGGAATAAACCAGGCACAGAGGATGGATGCTACATGTTCTCTCGCTCGTCATGTGGGATGGGCGCTAAAAGATTCGATCTCCTGGAGGTGGAAAGCGGAATGGTGGTTACGAGAGGCTGGGATAGAAGGAGCTTAAAAGAAGTTGGTTAGGGGCACAAAAATACAGTTAGGCAGGAGGAATGAGTTCTAGCATTTGGTAGTACAGTAGGACAACTATGGTTACCTTATACATAATTTTGTCAGTTTATAGTTAATCATGTATTTCAGAGTAGCTCGAAGAGCTGAATTGTAAGTGTTCCTAACACAAAGAAGAGCTAAATGCTTGAGGAGACGGATAGCTTAGTTACCTTGATTTTACACATTATATACACAAACAAAATATTACGTGTAGCCCCCAAATATTTATAACTGTGACAGATCAGTAAAAAGTATACATTGTAGTCCTCTGTTGTGTTAGAGTTATCAACATAGATATGTTTGTTAGACTGTGATTTTATTCATTCAGCAAATATTTGAGCACCTGTTAATGTGCACTTGTGTGCTCGGTGTTGAGTGTATAGAAGTGAATAAAATATCAGCCAGGCGTGGTGGCTCACACCTGTCATCCCAGCACTTTCCAAGGCTGACGTGGGAGCATTGCTGGAGAATTGCTTGAGGCGAGGAGTTCGAGACCATCCTGGGCAACAGAGTAACACTTTGTCTCTACAGTACATAAAAAATTAGTCAGGCATTGTGTTGCATGCCTGTAGTCCCAGGAGGCTGAGGTGAGAAGATCACTTGAGCCAAGGACTTAGAGGCTGCAGTGAGCCATGATTGTGCCACTGCACTCCAGCCTGGGCAACAGAGTAAGACCCTGACTCAAAAAAAAAAAGGAAAGAAAATACAGTCCTTGTAACTTATTGGGAACAAATTGTAAGTGCCCGCATAGTTATAATCTTCTAAATTTAAATGGAAGAATAATAGAGGTATCGCATGAATACCTGATTGGAGGAGATGAAGAGGTCAGGTGTGAGGTTTTTATGACAAAAGTAACATTTTTTTTTTTTTGAGTTGGAATCTCATGTCGCCCAGGCTGGAGTGCAGTAGCATGCTCAGGCCACCTCGACCTGCTGGGCCTAGGCTATCCTTCTGCCTCAGCCTTCCAAGAAGCTGGAACTAGATGCATGCCACTACACCCGGCCAGGTTTTTGTGATTTATTTTCTCATCAATTTGCCCAGGTCTCACTGATTTGCCCAGGCTGGTCTTGAACCCCTGGGCTCAGGCAGTCCTCTCGCCTCGGCCTCCCAAAGTGCTGGGATTATAGGCTAAACCACTGCGCCTGGCCCAAAGTAACGTTTAAGTTAAACCCTGAAAGGTGAATATGGGTTAGCCCAGCAAAATGGTACATTCTGGACTTAGCCAGTCTAATAGGAGGCGTTATTAATTAACATATTCACTCAAGGAGAATGTAGTGGGTAACACTAAAGATTTTTAAGGCAGGGTGAAATTTGTTGCAACTTGTGCACATAGAGCATACGCGTGGCACTATTTGCTTTCTAGATTACAGTTACAGTTCTAGGGAATTGTAAACAGTTGTCACCTCCGGTCGCCATTGCTGTGAGCTCAAGCATTGTGAGTATCCATCTAAAACACTGTGTGACTTATCATTTCCTCATGAGCAGGTAGTCTCTCTAGTAAATTGCCTCAGTGGTAAAAAGCGGTCTTGTGGTTTTCATCATGTTTAGTCCAATACCATAAACCTTGAGTGACACCTATGGGGCCCATACTAAGTGCCAGGAGTGATGCTGAAAGGGCTCTCAGGAAGCAGAGAAAAGTCATGACGTCAAAGAACAAGTAGAATTGCTTGACTTGTACTGCAGATTGAGGTCTGCAGCTGCGGTTGCCCCCACCAGCCCCTCACCCCCATTTCAGACAGACGCTTCAGATTGTAAATAGATGTTGTAAACTTATGCTATCAGTGCATATGTATTATAAATGTATTTTCTCTTCTTTATGATTTAATAGCATTTTCTTTTCTCTAGCTTATTTTATTGTAAAAATACAGCGTACAACATACAAAATTTGTGTTAATTGGCTGTTTATGTTATTGCTTAAGGTTTCCAGTAAACAGTAGGCCATTAGTACTTAAGTTTTCATTAATTCATTCTTCAGTTGATGGACTTTTGGATTGTTTCCACTTTTTAGCTATTATGACTGATGTTGTTACGAACATTTGTGTTTAAGTTTTGTGTGGACATAGGCTTCCATTGATCTTGGGTGTATACCTATAGTGGGGTTGTGGATCGTAAGGTAACTATATTTAACTTTTTGAGGAAGTGACGGACTGTTTTCCAAAGTGACTGCACCGTTTTATATTTCCACTGGCAATGTCCAAGGCTTCCAGTTTTTCCATGTCCCTGCCAGCGTGTAGTTTCGGTAGTTTTTATTCTAGCCACCCTAGTGGATGTGAAGTGTATCTCATTGTGGCTTTGCTCTGCATTTCCCTAACAGCTAACTGGATTCTGTTTTGGACATATTATTTTGTGCTACTTGAAAGCTTACAGGTGGAGATGTTAAATAGGCTGTTTGAACTTGACTCCAGGGCCCAGGAGAAAGATATGAGCAGTTGTGCATTGGGAGCAATTAGCATGTACTTGGTAATTGTAGCCATTGAGTAGTTGTGATCAAGCAGAAATACACGGGGTGACCCCCCAAAACTGGAATTACCCTTTGTAGGGCGGGCCCCTTGTAGTACACTTGGGATTTGTTCTTCTGGATCATATGGTCAACCAAAATTTTCAGCTGGAAGTTTTGAGAAAATTGCGTCATGATTTGGGGAAGAAACATCCCGAGTGGTGGCAAACGGATGGCTGGTTCTTCCACCATGACAATGCACCTGCCCATACCACCTTGAGTGTTCGGCGGTTTTTACCAAAGACGGCATGACCCCTTGTGCCCCACCTTCCGTATTCACCCCACCTTGCCCCAGGTGACTTTTTTTTGTTTCCCTGATAAAAAACCGTCCTCGGGGGAAACGTTTTGCTGGTGTGGAAGAGGTGAAACAAAAAAATGGCAGAAGCACTGAAAGGCATCAAGGTTGACGAGTTCAAAACCTGTTTCGAGCAGTGGAAAACGCATCTCGATAGTGGATTGTATCAGACTGAGAGTGCTTTGAAAGTGACTGAAGTTTAAATATGTAAGAATAAATACACAATTAAAAAAAATTCTGGGATATTTTTGGGTCCCCACTCGTAGTGTAAAGAATAAGGAAAATGGCTCAAACCCAAGTCCTGAGAAATGTTAGTAATTGAGGACAGTAGAGGGAGCAGGGCCTGCAGAGAAGGCTGAGCTGCCATGGCCAGAGTGATGGAAAACTGGGAGCATGTGGTACTCTGGCACCAATAAAAGAGTATTTTAAGTTGGAGGAAAGGGATGGCGGTGTAGATGCTGCTGAGAGGCTGAAAAGTGACCTTTAGCTTTAATAGTAAGGAAGTCATTTCAGTAGGGGGGGGCCTGAAGCCAGATTAAAATGAAGTGAGGGGTGATCGGGAGGTCCCCAGAGAGCTCAGCAAATGCAGATGTCTCAAGGGGCTGACTGTGAAGGGCCCAAGGAGACCGAAAGCAACGAAGTCTCCACAAGAGGGCGCAAGGCCGTGCCACCTGGAGCCTGCTGTGTGAGGGAGGAAAGGAGAAATGTATGCACTTGTGTCTTGTGAGCGGGAGATTGGTGTTTCCTTCTGCTGTGAACAGAGGCCAGCTGTCTGCGGAGAGTGGTGTAGAATGTGATGTATTCAAAATTCGTGGAGTGAAGAGGGTTCAGATCGACCCTGAAGACTTCTGGGGGTGGAGGTGGGGAGCTGACCAGGAAGACATAAAAGGGTTGGGACTGCCCTGAGAGTCCACTAGAGGACTGAGACCATGAACTCACAGTGGTGCCACTTTTCACGGTGTGGGATTTTTCTCCGGTGTGTACGGCTGTGTGGAGCACAAGGGCAGGGGAGATAGCTTGCCAGTCCAGGCCTGGAGCCTTTCGGCCCAAGGTAGCACACAGACAGCAAGACGAAGGCGTGGAGGAAGCTAAGATAGTGGACCATGGAGCTGAAGTGGGCTGGACTGGGAACTGCTTCTGTGTGGTCCTGACCCGTTTCAGACCCCAGATTCTCTTGAGTCATCACGAGGGAACTGTACCATGTGTAGCGTCACCCTTCTGTAACAAGGTACCACTTCTGTGCAGGTTTACTTGCTGTGCTTGTCTAGCTGCTAATGTAATCCAGACTCTCCTTAGATACCCCTGGATTTCTGGAAACCACTTGATCAAATCACAGTGTCTACAGATACAAATGTCATTTGCAGAGTTTGTGGCTGTATTTCTCAAAAATATTAAAATCTGGTGTTTTTGATACAGTGTGAAACTGCAGCACAACAGAAATTTGCTGAAGAACTTCAAAAGCGCGAACGTTTTTTACTGGAGAGAGAACAACTGCTTTTCAGACATGAAGATGCCTTGAGTAAAATTAAAGGTGTTGAAGAAGAGGTTCTTACAAGATTTCAAATTATGAAGGAGGTAACTCTGTACAGGCTTGATTTTAGACTAGTATAATTTCTCCCTTTTTCTCAGATTCACCAGTTATTAACATTTTACCACATTTGTTTATTTCTCCTTCTCTCCACACCCACATTTTTTTCTGAATCCTTAGCTTGCAAAAATGGTGACTCAGTGTCCCTAAATAGTTCGGCATGTGTCTCTTAAGAATAAGGATATTCCATTATTATATTTGGAAAGTATGCTAATTAGTAAAACTTAATATGGAGTCCATATTTATTTTCTCAGTTGATCCCCAATATTGTTTCTTTGTTTTATTTTCAGATCAAGGAACTCGACAAGGTTCATGCAATATATTTAGTTGCTATATCTTTTTGGCTTCCTTGAGTCTATAGCCCTCGACCTCACCCTTTTTGATTTTTGTAAGATTTTTCTTTGGAGTGCAGGTCAGCAATCTGGTATGGCACATTCTGGATTTGCCTGGTGGCTTCCTAATGATAATATTCAGATAAGAATATTATGTAGGTGGTATAATATACTTCTTGCTTCATATCAAGAGATATATTACTGTATGTGTAGCTTATATATAGTAATTAATTCCGCTTGTACATTTCTATGAATTTTGGAAAATGCATAGTCTTATAATTACAATCATAGTCGAGATAAGGAATAGTGTGAGCACACCACAAGCTCCTTTATGTTCTCTCCTTCCACAGTCCTTGGCAAACACTCATCTATTTTCTGTCCCAATACTTCTGCCTTTTCAAGAATGTCATGTAAATAGCATCATTTTATGATTTTTCTTTATCTTTCGTTTTCAGCAGCAATTTATTTATGACATATGTCAGCATACTTTTAGTTTATCCTGTTTATGGTTTACTGAGCTTCTTGTATTTGTAAATTCATGTCTTTTGCCAAATTTGGGAGGTTTTCAGCAAGTATTTGTTCAAGTGGTATTTTATTCCAGTTTCTTTCTTTTCTAGATTTCCGAGGCCCTGTTCCTTTTCTCCTCTTTCTTCAGATTGGATAACTGCTATTGATCGGTCTTTAAATTCACTGTTTCTTTTTTCATCTCCATGCTATGGTTGAGTCTATCAAGGAAAATGTTCATTTCTGATATTTTAAAGTTCTATAAAAAATACGTTTTGGTTTTCTCATAAGAATTTCTCCTGTACGTTTACCTTTACTTTTGCCTCGTAGAGCAAAGTCTAAAAAAAATCTGTCTGGGTCAGCTCAGCAGTGGCATCTGTTGATTGTCTTGTTTTCTTGAGACTGTCACACTTTTTGGTTTTTTGTATGTCCAGCGATTTTTGATTATGTTCAAGACCTCTGAATATTAATTCTGTTTCAATCCTCTGGACAAAGTTGTTGCTATTAAAGCAGCCCAATTAGTTTTAGGCCACAGCTTTTTCTCACCGCTATAGGCAGTGGTTCTAATCTCGGGTCAGCTTTCAAAACCTTTGCAGTGTTGCTGTGTAGTTATCTTGTGCATGTGCTACTTAAAGCTTAGTCTGAGACTTGGGCAGCCGCGTAAAATCTTAGTTCCATTCCAAAGGCTTTTACTATGTTGCTCTGGGCCTTTTTTGTCCGTGTAGAGAGACACTGGGGGATTTTTAGTCGGAGTCTTACTCTGTCGCCTAGGCTGGAGTGCAGTGCCACAGTCCTGGCTACCTCAACCTCTACCTGCTGGGCTCAGGTGATCTTCCCACCTCAGCCTTCCAAGTAGGTGGAACTTCAGGCTAATTTTTTGATTTATTGTAGAGACGAGGTCTCACCAAGTTGCCTATGCTGGTCTCGAGCCCCTAGGCTAAGGCAATCCTCTCACCTTGGCCTCCCGAAGTGTGGAGTTACAGGCATGAACCACCACGCCCAGCCTTCAGTAGTATTTTCAAGCTGAGCTCCATTCTCCAAGCCTTTGCTCTGCTGCTTTTGGTCTGTCCTATGCCTGAGCAGTAGAGGTGAGCCCGGTTTGTACAGGTTCATGCACACTAGAACAAGAGTCCTCTTTCTCAGTTCCTCTTTCCGGGTTTCTCTCCATATTCTAGCTCGCACAGATCCCTCTCTCTAGTTCCCCTGCTAGAAAGACTGGCTTTCTCTCAGAGGTTTAGTGAGAGGTTTTTTTCTTACTATGTTTCAAGCTTTTTTAGAGACAGATCTCATTATGCTGCCCAGGCTGGAGTGAAGTAGCTATTCACAGGCATTGTAATAGCATACTGCAGCCTCACTCATCTGGCCTCCGGTGGTTGTCCTGTCCCAGCTTTCCTGAGTAGCTGGAACTACAGACTTACGTCACCTCACCCACCCAAGTAGTGGAAGTTTTGACTTTACTTCTCCATGTCTGGGCCTATTCTGGGGCCATCTTCTCCATCACTTTTTCATACTTCTTCAGTATTATTGTCTGTGTCATCAGCACAGCAGACTTCACGTGTTCCATGATCTTGTCGTTGTTCTTTAGAATTGTGCTGATGGTTGAACGATTCATGTTATAAGAACAAGTGATGTCTACCATCTTTTTGCTTCACTCCACTTTCTCAGTTATTTTCACTTTTGTTTCCATCGTTATCACTTGGTGCTTCTTAGCAGGACTACCTTCATCACCGCTGCGTTTCCCTTGCTTGTGGACGTCCTGGGCTTGAAATAAAGATACTGTACTACTGTACTCTATATAGTACTGTAAAGTAAAGTACACAAAAGCACAGCCACTTGTAGAGGATGCATGCACATGACAGTGTATGCCAGACACGTGAACTACTTTACGTGATTGGATATGTGAATGTACATTCGCATCTTTGAAAGTTTGTATGTAGGGAGCTTACTGTAGGCTTATCCGGTTGTGCTAGAAATAGAACTTGTATTGCATGTTTTTAATGTCTTTTAGGTGTGGAAAAAAATTGGACAAGGAAAATATTAAACTAGTTTTTAAAATAACTATATTTGTGACTATATCCTAAGTTATTTAAGAAATTATTGGCCGGGCTCGGTGGCTCAGCCTGTAATCCCGCGCCTTTGGGAGGCTGAGGTGAGTGGATTGCCTGAGCCCGCGGGTTTGAGACCCACCTGGGCAAGCAAGATCTCATCTCTACAATAAATCAAAAAATTAGCTGCGCGTGGTAGCGCACGCCTGTAGTTCCAGCTACTCGGAAGGCGGAGGCGGAAGGATCGCCGGAGCCCAGCAGGTCGAGGCTGCGGTGGCCAGGAGTGGCCACTGCACTCCAGTCTGGGCGACTGAGTGAGACTCCAACTCAAAAAAAAAAAAAAGAAAGAAATTATTTAACATAGTCATAAATTATATAAAGCTCACACCTTTTTAGATTGCTGGACTTCTTCTCAGGGTTAATGAAAGAATGCTTAGGTTCTCAGATTGCTTCATCCTAGTCTTGTGCTTGATTCTCTCTTTAGATTTTATTAACTATAAAGATAATTGCTTTATTTTCATCATATTTATATGATTACTTAGAAGAAGGAAATTAATTCAGCTTGATTTTTTTCTATAGAAAGTTGCTTGTTTTAATACATTATGAATAAATTGAGAGTAGAAGAGGAAAGAAACTAAGTATTCAGGTTTTTTTTTTTAATAGAGATGAGGTCTTGCCTTGTTCCCCAGGCTGGTCTTGAACTCCTAGGCTCAGGCAGTTCTCTTGCCTCAGTTTCCCATAGTGCTGGGATTATAGGCATGAGCCTCCATGCCTGGCTCAATGTGGTTTTTTTTTAAGAGGCAGGATCTAGCTTTGCTTGCTCTGTCTCCCAGGCTGGAGTGCAGTGGCATGATCATAGCTCACTGCAGCCTCAGCTTCCTGGGCTCAGGCAGTCCTCCCACCTCAGCCTCCTGAGTATTTAGGACATATAGACACTGTGCCTCACTAATTTTTAATTTTTTTTTTATAGAGGTGAGGTTCTCACTATGTTTCCCAGGCTTAAACTGTTGGCCTCAGGTGATCCTGCTGCCTCTGCCTCCTAAAGTGCTGGGATTACAGGCATGAGCCACCATGCTCAGCCCCAGTATTCACATTTTAACTTTAAAGCATGCTATCCTGCTTAAATGTAATTAGAGGGGAAGTTGATATGAATCATTTATAGAACTGATTAAGGAGAATCAAATAGTTTGGGCCTCAGATAAATTTTAGTAGGTATTGAACATTTTTAACATGAAAAGCTGGCGTCAAAAATTTTAGCTACTTTATGAGAACAAGAAATTAGTTTCTTCTATGGAATATTTTTTATATTCCTCAAGGGTAATATAAACTTTACATTTTAATCTGTAAAACTGTGAATAACTTATTAGTCTCTTGAAAATGATTAAAAAAACCTTCATTGTTTTATTATTATGTGATGTCAAGTTAAAATATATCTGTGTCTGTTAATGGATTTTTCTGAGCAGAAGCAGGAAATAGACTCATTGCTACTTAATTTGTATGATAGTATGTTTTAATAGGTATTTAACAAACACTTTTGATGTTTTGTTGTTACTTTGGAACATTGCATCGTTTTTATAAATTGCCACAGTCGTCACCCCTGTTTAAATACACTGATGAAAGTTTTTTGATTGAAGGAATTCTTATTTCTAATGAATCCATGTTCAGAAGCATTGGTGATATGCAATCCTTACGTAATTTTTAGGTCAGATTTTTTTCCCTCCTAGCAACGTGATGCAGAAGTTGAACACTTGACTGAGGTTCTGAAGGAAAAGAGTAAAGAAAGCAAGAGACTGAGATCCTCTTTCGATGCACTGAAGGAATTGAACGATACCTTAAAAAAACAAGTAAGACCTGCTTTGATATGTATTAGATTATAAGATATTCGAACTATACTTCATAGATAACACATTATGTCAGTCTTAGAACATATTTCAGCTAGAGAAAATCTTGATTAAATTTGTTAACTTTGTTATAAATACTTCCAATTATAAATAAAATATTAAGATGTTGGTTTCTTCTTTTTATCTGTTCTGGCAACCAACTGAGATATTTGGCAATTTGAAGTTTTTCTTTTAAATATAAGAAAATTACTAGATTGAGGACAAGCAAAAGAAAAAACCTGACAGCCTGAGAACTATTGACCGTGTAAGCACTGATTTCTGGCTTTAATATGACTGTAACTGCGGTTTCACATCATTGCTTATCCGACTTTCACTTAATTTTCTAGTATCTGCTGTATCCTGGGCCCTGTGCTAGACTCAAGCTGCACATGGCTCATGTTCTCATGGTGATAGAGTGGCATCACATTGCACTGTAATCATGTATATATGTATTATAATTTAGGCCAATGCATACTACTAAAGTTATATATTTTGTGAGTTGTCTTTTTTTACCTCCCTCTGCCAGTTTGTTGGCGCAAAGATGTGTTAAAGAGAGACAGAAGAATGATTATGTATGTATTAGATTGTGTGAGGAGAGGTAGATAGCCGAAATTGGAGCAAATCCAGTCTCTCTGAAAATTAAAGCATTGGACTGAGAAGCTTTATGGATTCTAAAATGTACCTGAGCTTAGACTCTCAAAGGTAGTTTGAGTAATTTGTCTCCTAGAATTCCTTAGCCAGCTGTTTGTCCACTTCTGTTTCTGCTTCTAGTTCTCTATAATTCCTTCTTGCTGTAATCTTCCCCTTGGCAGTGATACCTGGGTGCTCTGTTTCTCACTTGATCTAATTCCTGGCTTCCCTGAATTAATTTATGGCCTCCCACTGTTGGTCTATGAACTTGACTTTCTGTTTGGAAGCCTGCTTATCAAACCTTGAGAGAGAACTTTTTCCCATTGCAGTCTCAGTCTAGCACCCTTTGGTGAATAGGGTTTTTTAAATTGCTAGCATGGGTACATTTTTGCCCATTCCTATCTCTTAGGTTTTTGTAATCCTTAATTATTTTGCATGTGTTTTCATGAATGTGTGGTCATTGGGGAGGATATGTGGATTATTAAATATTTGGACCTATTGGTAATTGGATTATGAGCTAATGTGTCTAAACCTAAAGAGCTTGGGAGAAACTCTTTGCTACTAAGTGACAGAATGCTTTTAATAGTTACTTTGTTTAGAATAGATCAGGGGTCAGCCAACTTTTTATGTCAAGTACTTGTTAGTAAATATTTTGGGCTTTGTAGGTAATACGGCCTCTGTAATCACAGTGCAAAACAACCATGGGCAATAAGTGAGTGAGTGAGTATAGCTGTGTTCCAAAATAATTTTAACTATAAAAACAAGCAGTGGACAGATTTGACCTGCAAGCCATAGTTTGCCACCTTCTGGAATGATGCATGACATATACTCTGAAATTGCTGAATAAAAAGGTACATCACTTTTGTGACTGACTTACATAATAATTCTTAACACTGAATATAAATTTTCTTTAATAATATTAACTTAAAACCATTTCTTATTAAGTCGTGCCAAGCTGAGGAGATAAGTATTAATGTTCAGGAACCATCAAGGAGAGAAAGTACCAGTGGACACCCCAAGATCCGAGTTAAAAGGAGGGTTACATCTTGAGTGCAGGTGAAGTAAAGGTAGATGAAACTTTCCTCAAACTGAAATCTGGCCTACATTAATCTCTGTTCCTGATCAATTAAGGCGCCCACTCCTCAGTTTAAATACCTGGCAGCGGAGAAGAAGACCCCTTTCCGGAAGACGCCATACGTTTCCTTTTCAGTGTTTTACGTATACTGCCTTCGTTCTGCACACAATAAGCACATCAAAAGTCAGAATCGTATGACTAAATATGAAGGGAAAAAAACCCAGAGGGTTCAAGCCTGGTGTCTCACACCTGTAATCCCAGCGCTTGGGAGACCAAAGCCGGAAAATCTCTTGAAGCCGGGAGTTTGATACCGGCCTGGGCAACAAAGTGAGACTTCATCGCTATGAAAAAAATTTTTTTTAAAGCATGGTAGCATGCACCAATAATCCTAACTACTCAAGAGGTTGAGGCAGGAGTATTGCTTGAGCCCCGGAGTTCAAGGCTGCAGTGCGCTATGATTGCACCACTGCACTCCAGCCTTAGTGATAGAGCGAGACTCTCTCTTAAAAAAATAAATAAATAGACCGGGTGTGGTGGCTCCAGCCTGTAATCTCAGCACTTTGGGAGACCGAGGTGAAAGGATTGCCTGAGCCCGTGGTTCGAGAATAGCCTGGGCAACTTGGTGAGTAAAAATCAAAACATTAGCCAGGTGTAGTAGCACACGCCTATAGTTCCAGCTAGTTGGAAGGCTGAGGCAGAAGGATCCCCTGAGCCCAGCAGGTTGACACTGGGGTGGCTGTAAGCGTACCACTGCACTCCAGCATGGACGATGGAGTGACTCCAACTTAAAAAAAAAATAAATAAATAAATAAGTAAAAATGCTAGAGAAAATAAACATACCTGCAGATCATCCAGATATTGGAATTAACAGGCGGTGACTTTAAAATAATGATTAATGTGTTTGGGAAAGTAGAAAAATAGATCAGGTGCAGTGGTTCATGCCTGTAATGTCAGCACTGTCAGAGTCTGATGCAAGAGGACGGCTGGAGTCCAGGAGTTTGAGACCAGCCTGGACAACGTAGCGAGACCTCATCTCTTAAAAAAAAAAAAAATTAGTGGGGTATGGTGGCATGTGCCTACAGTCCCAGCCACTCAGGAGGCTGATATGGGAGGATTGTTGTAGGGTACAGTGAGCTATGATTGCGCCACTGCTCTCCAGCCTGGACCACAGAGCAAGACTCTATCTTGAAATATAAAATAAAATAAAAAGAAAGTAGAAAATTAGATTGGGAACTTTATAAGATAATTGGAATCCAAAAATACATTCATTGAATTTAAGAACTCTAATGAATGGGGTTTTAAAAATTATTTTAAGTTGACTCAATAATGACACATAATTATGGAGTACAGTGATATTTTGATATGTGTGTAATGTGACATGGTCAGTCAGGGTAATTTGCAAGTCTGTCACATCAGACACTTATTTGTTTTTGTCCTGGGAATATTCAAAATCCTTTCTTTGATCAGTTTGGAAGTATGCTATAAATTGTTGTTGACTGTAGTCCATCCTAAAGTGCTGTGGAACAGAGGTCCCCAACCTATTCCAGTCCGTGGCGTGTTAGGAACCGGGCCGCACGGCAGGAGGTGAGTGGTCGGTGAGCAGGCAAAGCTGCATCGGTGTTTACAGCCGCTCACCATGGCTCACATGAAGCCTGAGCTCCGCCTGCTGCCAGATCATTGGCAGCATCAGATTCCCCTGGGAGCAGGAACCCTGCTGTGAACTGTGCATGCCAGGGATCTAGGTGGCCCGCTCTTCATGAGAGTCGGATGCCTGATGACTGGAGGCGGAGCCGAGGTGGTGATGCTCGGGCTGAGCAGCGGCTGCAGACACAGATCAACATGAGCGGTGAGGCTGGCCTGCAGAGAGCAGAATGAGTCAGCTGCTTGCAGACGCGCAGCAAAACCCCGCCAGTGAGTGGCGAGTGAGTTGATGTACTTCAGTGGTGCAGCTGCACCTGGAGGCGGGCTTTGAGCCAGAGTCCAGCACTTGTTTTAGCCCACCCGTGTTATTTGCTGTTTCTGTGCATGGCTCTTTTTTTATGGTGAGTTGTGTGATTATTTCATTACATATTGCAATGTAATAATAATAGGAACAAAGTGCACAGTAAATATCATGTGCATACGATGTGCTTGAGTTATCCCGAAGCCATGCCCTCCTCACTCTCCTGGCCTGTGGAAAAACCGTCTTCCGCAAAACTGGTCCCTGATGTCCAAGGGGTGGGGGACTGCCGCTGTGAAACACAGAACCCCTTCCTCCTGTCTAGGTGTGACCTTGGATCTGCTAACCAACCTCTTCCCGTCCCTCCTCTCTTCTGCCCTCCCCAGCCTCTAGTAACGTATTGTACTCTACATGTCTTAGAAGATCTGCTTTTTTAGCTTTCCCATTTGTGTGAGAACATGTGACATTTATCCTTCTGTGCCTGGCTTATTTCACTTCACGTAGTTCATCCAGGCTCTTTCATGCTGCTACAAATGACAGGACTTTGTTCTTTTTCATAATGAGTAGTATTTCATCGTGTACATTTTCCGTACTTTCTTTATACATTTATCTGTTGGTGGACATGTAAGTTGATTCCATATCTTGGCTGCTGTGAATAGTGCTACAGTAACCATGGGAGTGCAGATATCTCTTTGACATACTAATTTCCTTTTCTTTTCTTTTCTTTTTTTTTTTTTGAGCCAGAGTCTCATTTTGTCACCCAGGCTGGAGTGTAGTAACTCGCTGCTCAGGGCCACCACAGCCTGGACCTGCTATTTCTCAGGTGATCCTTCTGTCTCAGTCTTTCAAGTAGCTGGAACTACAGGCATGTGCCACCACACCCAGCTAGTTTTTTTTTTTTTTTAATTTATTGTAGAGATGAGGTCTCACCAAGATGCCCAGGTTGGTCTCGAACCCCTGGACTCAGGCAATCCTCTCACCTCAGCCTCCCAAAGTGAGCCACCGCTCCCAGCCGACTAATTTCCTTATCTATGGATATATACTTAGAAGTGTGATTGCTGGGTCATATGGTAGTTCCAGTTTTTGTTTTTTAAAGAACCTCCTTATTTTTCCGAAATGGCTGTGCTAATTTAATTGCCACCAATGGTGTAAAAGAGTTCCCCTTTCTCCACATACTCACAAGCATTTATTACTTTTGTCTTTTCAGTAGCCATCTTAACAGGGTTTAGATGATACCTCATTGTGGTTTTGCATTTTTCTGAGAATTGGGGATGTTCATCCTTTTAAAAAATATACTTGTAGGCTTTGTATGCCTTTGAGAAGTCTCTGTTCAGATCATTTGCCCATTTTTTTTTTTTTTTTTTTTTGAGTTGGAGTCTTACTCTGTCACCCAGACTAGAGTGCAGTGGCCACTCCTGGCCACTGCAGCCTCCACCTGCTGGGCTCTGGCGATCCTTCCACCTCAGCCTTTCGAGTAGCTGGAACTACAGG
>CAUYQG010206622.1:0-16660 GCA_963574415.1 Tarsius wallacei | reverse complement strand
GTAATCCCGCGCCTTTGGGAGGCTGAGGTGAGTGGATTGCCTGAGCCTGCGGGTTCGAGACCCGCCTGGGCAAGCGAGACCTCATCTCTACAATAAATCAAAAAATTAGCCGGGCGTGGTAGTGCGCGCCTGTAGTTCCAGTTACTTGGAAGGCTGAGGCGGAAGGATCGCCGGAGCCCAGCGGGTCGAGGCTGTGGTGGCCGGGAGCGGCTGCTGCACTCCAGTCTGGTGACAGAGTGAGACTCCAACTCAAAAAAAAAAAAAAAAAAAAAAAATGATATAAAAAAAATTATTACTTATTGACTAGGGCTTTCAACAGCCTCTTTGATTTTTAAAATTATTTATTTTTTAGAGACAAGGTCTAGCTCTCTTGCCCAGGCTGGAGTGCATGATCATAGCTCAATGCTGTCTCAGACTCTTGGGCTCAAGCGATCCTCCCACCTCAGCCTCTCAAGTAGCTAGGACTACAGATGTGCGATATCATACCTGGCTAATTTTTTAATTTCTTTGTAAAGACGTGGTCTTACTGTGCTGCCCAGGTTGGTCTGGAACTCTTGGCGTCAAATGATCCTCCTGCCTCAGCTTCCCAAAGTGCTGGGATTACAGCAACGAGCCACTGCACCTGACATCTAACTGCCTTTTATAGCTGTCAGTTGAAGACCAAAACTTCCAACTTTTCCTAGTCTTCCTATGCCACTGGTAGACATAAAAGTTTTCTTAAAGTAGGCCGGGTGCAGTGGCTAATACCTGTCATTCCAGGATTTTGGGAGGCAGAGGTGAAAGGATTGCCTGAGTCCAGGGGTTCAAGATCAGCCTGGGCAACTTGGCTAGATCTCATCCCTACAATAAATAGATAGATAGATAGATAGATAGATAGATAGATAGATAGATAGATAGAGACCAGCCTGGGCAACTTGGCTAGATCTCATTCCTACAATAAACAGATAGGTTTAAACAGGTAGGTAAATAGATAGATAGATAAGCTGGATGTGATGGTGCACGCCTATAGTTCCAGCTACTTGGAAGGCTGAGGCAGAAGGAGCACCTGAGCCCAGCAGATCGAGACTGTGGTGACCATTAGCATACCACCACACTCCAGCGTGGGTGACAGAGTGAGACTCCTACTCAAAATAAAATAAAATAAAAATTTAAAAAAGATTTTCTTAGAGTAGAAGTTTCTCATCATTGAAGTTTCACCACTCACTTTATCTCAAAAAATCTGTCAGATTGAAATGAAAAAACTTATGTTTTCTGAGGACAACTATTTATAGAAATTCAGTTACTGAATTTACTGCTCACGGTAAGTTTACAAGTGTTATGGGAAGTAAGTGCTTTGGAATATTTAATTTGTCCATCTTAGGGAAAATCATCCCTGTACACCCTTACCGTCCCAAAGTCCAATGTCTAAATTTAGAAAGCAGAACCAAATTTGTATCTTCGGGAGTTAGGAGGCGTCAACTCTATAGAAACTAAGTAGCCCTAAGTGAAAGAGCTCTATCTACATTACACACTCATTCCAATTTTTAAAATCTGACTTGACTTTTCTATGGTGAAGACCTCAAGTCCGGAAGCCAAGAGTTTACAATTTGTTTTATAATGCTTTCATCTTCCACACTAATGTCAAGTATCAGATATTTGAAGATAGCCTTCAACATTAGAATCGGGTGTGGTGGTTCACATGTGTAATCCCAACACTTTGGGAGACTGAGAAGGGAGGATTGCTTGAGCCCAGTAATTCGAGACCAGCCTGGGCAACATAGCGAGACCTAATTTCTACAAAAAATACAAAAATTTGGCAGGTGTAGTGGTGCACATTTGTCCAAGCTACTTGGGAGGCTGAGGTGGGAGGATCACTTGAGCTGAGAAATTCGAGGCTGCAGTGAGCGGCAGACATGCCTGGACAACAGAGGGAGACCCTGACTCAAAAAATAAATAAATAAATAAACAAACAAACAAATAAATAAATAAAAATAAGACCTTTTTACTATGAGTTTAATTACATGACTGTTTAATTCTTATCTACTTTGTAGTAGTGAAGTCATAACAGTGTTTACTTAGTTTCACACTGAGAGCAAACTATGAGAACTTTTTCACTCACTTTGATACTTCTACAACCTATTTCTTTTCTTTTTTTTGAGTTGGAGTCTCACTCTGTTGCCCCGGCTAGAGTGCAATGGCACACTCAAGGTCACTGCAGCCACGACCTGCTGGGCTCAGGTGATCCTTCCGTCTCAGCCTTCCAAGTTGCTGAAACCACAAGCATGTGCCATCACACCCAGCTAATATTTTGATTTATTGTAAAACAAGGTCTCTCCTTATTGCTCACGCTGGTCTCAAACCCCTGAGCTCAGGCAATCCTTTCACTTCTGCCGCTCAAAGTGTTGGGATTATAGGTGTGAGTCACTGTGCCCAGCTGTTTTGTTTTTTGAGTGGCGGGGGTCTCACTATGTCACCCAGACTGAGTGCTGTGGCACAATCATGACTCACTGAAGCCTCAGTCTCCTAAGCTCAGGCAATCCTGCCTCAGCCTCCCGAGTAACTGGAACTACAAGTGCACACCACCACCCCTGGTTATTTTTTTTATTTTTTTGTGGAGACAAAGTGTTGTTTTGCTGCCCAGGCTGGTCTTGAACTCCTAGGCTTAAGTGATCCTCCTATCTTGGGCTCCTAAAGTGTTGGCATTACAGGCATGAGCCACCATGCCAGACCAAATATCAGTTTTGTTTTTTTTTAAAGAAAGCAGTAATTTTAGCTTAGCTGTGCCCAAATAGGCCAGTAGTTCCATATTTACTTTGCCGACTCAGAATTGTAATGATGCCAAGGAATTCTATGGAAAGGAGTGATTCCTTGATCCTGTGTACTCTGTGCCTTGCTGACCTACATAAAGTTAGTTGTAACTCATTTAAATTCAGATCTCCCGTGTAAAATGGCATATTGCTTAACCCCACAGGCTGTCACCCTGTGAGAAGAGGAGTGTCAGCATTTCCCTACAGTGAGTCTTTAGCAACTAAGGTGTGGCATCACCAGTGCTAACGACCACTCTTCCAGTTAAACACGTTTCACTTCTGCATCTTCCATTGTGTAGGACACTGTCTAATTTAGAAGTTCCAATCCTTCAATAAAGAAAAAAAGGCAGCCGGGCTCAGTGGCTCAGCCTGTAATCCTGCGCCTTTGGGAGGCTGAGGTGAGTGGATTGCCTGAGCCCGCGGGTTCGAGATCCGCCTGGACAACTTGGTGAGAACTCATCTCTACAATAAATCAAAAATTAGCTGGACGTGGTAGTGTGCGCCTGTAGTTTCGGCTACTTGGAAGGCTGAGGCGGAAGGATGGCCGGAGCCTAGGCGGTCGAGGCTACAGTGGCCGGGAGCGTGCCACTGCACTCCAGTCTGGGTGACAGTGAGACTCCAACTCAAAAAAAAAAAAAAAAGAAAGAAAAACAAAAACCACCATCTAAACCCAAAAGTCAGCTGGGCGCAGTGACTCATGCCTGTAATCCTAGCACTTTAGGAAACTGAGATGTGAGGATTGCCTGAGCCCAGGGATTCGAGACCAGCCAGGGAAACTTGGCCAGACCTCGTCTCTACAATAAATCAAAAAACTAGCTGGGCATAGTGGCATGCACCTGTAAGGCCCAGCAACCCAAAAGGCTGAGGCAGAAGGATCGCCTGAGCCCAGCAGGTGGAGGCTGCAGTCAGCCATGATGGTACCACTGCACTCCAGCCTGGATGATAGAGTGAGACCCCAAATTTGAAAATAAATAAATAAACAAAACCAAAAGTCACCTACAGTCTCTGAAAATTCCTGGACATGAATCCTCAGTCACTGGGTTTTCCTTCACCCTTGCTAAGCTCCACTGCCTAAGAGGAGGCTTCCCACTGGGAGCCAGGAGAGCGGGGTAGGGAGACTTGCTAAGTGGCATGGGCTATGGTCCTGCCAGGGGTCTATCAGAGGACACTTGACACTGAGCCATGCATCGTTCACTGTCATTCCATGACATAGTGGAAGAACTGCAATGCCATGTAGACCTTCAGTCCCCAACCTTTTTGGCATCAGGGACCATTTTCTAGGAAGACAATTTTTCCACAGATGGGCGATATGGTGGGAGGAAGGGGGGGTCATTAGGCATTAGATTCTCATAAGGAGCCGCAACCTAGATCCTTCCCATGCCTGGTTCACAGTAGCTTTTGGCTCCTATAAGAAACTAATGCTGGCCAGGCTCGGTGGCTCACCCTGTAATCCCAGCACTTTGGGAGGCCGAGGTGAGTGGATTGCCTGAGCCTGCGGATTCAAGACCCGCCCGGGCAACTTGGTGAGACCTCATCTCTACAATAAATCAAAAACTAGCCGGGCATGGTAGCGTGTGCCTGTAGTTCTGGCTATTTGGAAGGTTGAGGTGGAAGGATTGCCTGAGCCCAGCAGGTTGAGGCTGGGTGGCCGGGAGCGTGCCACTGCACTCCAGTCTGGGCGACAGAGTGAGACTCCAACTCAAAAAAAAAAAAAAAGAAGCTAATGCCACCACTAATCAGGCAGCAGACGGAGTTCAGCTGGTCCACCGCTCACCTCCTGTTGTGCGGGCGGTTCTTAACAGGCCATGGACTGGTACCGGTCTGCAGTCCCGGGGTTGGGGACCCTTGATGTAGATAATGCTAGAAGGTGGACAATGTGGGGGATACAGAGAGACAAAATAGAGAATCCCAGCCTCAACCGTTAGTTTGGAAAGGTCAGATAGTTGAAGAATACTGTGGGTTCCTTAGAAGGACCTAGTACCTTGGGGTGAGGCCCTCACTTAACCTGGTGACTAGCACCATGCCCAGCACTGGTCACTCCATGGCCTCCGTGTCCCAGCTCGCCTGCCTCTACTGGCCCTTGTCCTGCACAAGAGATAAGATCAACGCCCTCATTAAGGCTACAGATGTGACCATGAAGCCTCTCTGGCCTGGCTTGTTTGCAAAGACCCTGGCCAATGTCAATATCGGGAGCCACATCTGCTCTGCGGGCCGCCCCAGTCAGGGGTCCTGCCCCCTCTGCGGCTGCTGCCCCAGGCACTGAAGAGAAGAAAGTCAAAGCAAAGCGGGAAGAATCTGAGGAGTCTGATGATGACATGGGCTTTGGTCTTTTTTATTAAATCTCTTATAATGTGTTCAACAAATGAACTCTGAAAAAAAAAAAAGAATCATGTGGGTAATTTGTCAGTGATGCAGGTCAAAAAAAGGAAAGGGGCCCAGGTGTGGTGGCTCACTCCTATAATCCCACCACTTTGGGAGGCAAAGGTGGGAAGATTGCTTGAGCCCAGGAGCTTGAGACCAGCCTGGGCAACATAGCGAGACCCCATCTCTAAAAAATAAATAAAATTAATAAAATTAAATTGAGATTCTTACACTGCTATTGTGAAGTTTCCATTAGATGTTAGTTATAAAAATGAATAAGTGGTCAGGTGTGGTGGCTCACACCTGTTATTCCAGCACTTTGGTAGGCCAAGATGGGAGGATTGCTTGAGCCTAGGAATTTGAGACCAGCCTGAGCAACATAATGAGATTCTGTCTCTACAAAAAACCAAAAAAATTAGCCACACATGCTGGTGCACACCCTTAGGCCCAGCTACTTAGGAGGCTGATCCATAAGAATCACCTGAGCTCAAGAGGTCAAGGCTGTGGTGAGCCCTGATTGTGCCACTACACTGCAGCCTGGGTGACAGAGTGAGATACAGACTCAAGAAAAAAAACAACACTATGTGTTTTAACTCATTTGGGCTCTAAGAAGTAGCTACTCTAATTATTTTTAACTTACATCTTGTAAAGCCGAGGTTAAACAACTAGGCCACAGTCATGCAGCTGTCAAGCTACAGAACCAAAACTAAGCAGTCTGTCTTCAAAACCCTTCTATTAATTACCATGCTATTCAGCTGCCAAGAGTTTCAGTAGATCTGAGGTTGTATTTATCTGACCAAAATTTCATGGCCAAGTGTGGAGGCTCATGCCAGTAATCTCAGCTCTTTGGGAGACCAAGGCAAGAGGATTACTTGAGCCCAGAAGTTTAAGACCAGCCTGAGCAACATGGTGAGGCCTCATCACCACCAAAAAAAAAAAAATTAAATAATTGGCCGGGCATGGTGGCATGCATCCGTAGTCCCAGCTACTCGGGAAGCTGAGGCAAGAGGATCGCCTGAGGCCAAGGCGTCAAGGCTGCGGTGAGCCATGATCATACCACTGCACTCCAGCCTGGGTGACAAAGTGAAACCCTGACTCAAAAACCAAAAACAAAATAAAACAAAAAAATAGCAGCGTGAAACGTTGTTTCTTATGGCATTTAGAAATAAATGGATAAAATTATAAATTGCATTCCTTTCTAGGGCAAAATGAATGAATTCATATATTAGAATGTGAAAGTAAGTTTATTTGTTTCTAATCTATTCTGACACCATAACGTAAAGTTAAATTTCAGTCTACACTCTGACTATAATTTGAGTAAAGTTTATGTGTTGGGAACGTGATCCCCCAGTGCAGTGGTGTTGGGAGGTAGGCCCTGGTGGGAGGTATTGGCATCCTGGGGTGTCATCCTCATGAATGGATTGATGCCATTATTGGGAGAGTGGGGTCCTTATTACAAAAACAAATTTGGTCCCACTTCTCTCTCTCTCTCTCTCTCTCTGTCTCTGTCTCTATGTCTCGCTCCTTCTCCCTGAGTGTGGAAAAACCAAACTGCTTTTCCTTTGCTCTTATACAACAATTATCAACACAGAAGACGTGTGACCAAATATGTGGACTTTTCCCTACACTCCAAGAAAGCTATCAGTTCCGTAGCAGACCCTATCTGGGTGCCCTCCCACTCCATTTTTACACTATCTGTCAATAGTACCAGATCCCACGACTGAAGGTTCAGTCACCAGGATGGACCCTGATGCTTATCCTATCTGCAGAAGTTCTTCACATCAGCACCTACATTAGTGTTGGATAGAATAACTGACTACTCCAGCCTAGGGAAGTCAACATATAAAGCTAACCATCACAGTGTGGGATGGTGGTGTGATTCCTGAAAACATGATCTGTGTGTACTTGGGATGGAGAGCTTGAAAAAGGCAAGGCTTTGGGGATTCAAGAACTCACCTACTATGGTAACATGGATGGCCAAGGTGAGATGATCGCTTCTAGGAGACCTGGAGGCTAACAGAATATTTCAGTAAGGATCAGAACATGGTAGGGAGTTGAGCTCTCAACTCAAGAAAGACAGAGACTCAGAGAAATTCTGCAGTCATCTTAAAATAACCCAATATATACAACTATACATCTTTAATGTACAGTAAGATGTAATTTTCTTTTTTTTTTTTTGTAGGTAAAGAAACCTTTATTTATTTGTTTGTTTGTTTACTTACTTATTTATTGAATCATGGTCTCACTTTGTTGCCCAGGCTGGAGTGCAGTGACACGATCAAAGCTCACTACAGCCTCACCCTCTTGGGCTCAGGTGATCCTCCCACCTCAGTCTCCTAAAGTGCTGGGATTACAGTGGTGAGCCACCATACCCAACTGTTATTTATTTTTTGCATGTTCAGTCACTCTTCTGTATCTAGGATAACCTTTCTGTTTCTTCTGGCAAACAGTATAGCTAAGATACATGAAAACTGCCAACATTTATCAAGTAATTTATATACATTGGGTGATGTTAAACACTGTGTTTTACTAGGAGTGATGACTCACACCTGTTATCCCAGAAATTTGGGAGGCAGAGGCAGGAAGATTGCATGAGCTTAGGAGTTCCAGACCAGTCTGGGCAACACAGTGAGACCTTGTAGCTACAAAAAATTAAAAAATTATCTGGGTATGGTGGTGCGTGCCTCTAGTTCCAGCTACTTGTGTGAGATATGAACTCACTTGTCCATAATCAAAGGATGAACATGGAGAAGTGGAGTGCAGCAGAAGCAAGACTTTAATGACAAGATCGGGTGTCTGGTGGGCAGGCACACCGGAGTTGTTACAGTTAGCATATTTGTAGTCTAGAAGGCTAGTCCCTCCCCTGGTCTCCCATAGGCTGGGCTTCACAGGGGTCACAACCTTTTCCCGGAGGTCACCTACATGGCACACATCAATTGGATCATGTTTACATGTCCTATATGCTGATTGGTTTAGAGCTGCTAGAAAATTCCTTTATTTACATGTCCTTTTTTGCTGATTGGTTTACAGAATTTCTTTTTGATTGGTTCCCTCCAAAATTTGAACATGAAAGGCCGCAAAAAAGAACAAAGAAGCAGGGAGTGACTCAGCAAAGGCATTTAAACACAGCTCAGGGTTCATTTTGAAAATAAATAATTCTATTTCTTACAATCTCCCCCCTCTTTTTTTTAAAGTATTTTTTATTTTATTTTCAATTTATTTAGATTCAGATCTAACCATGAGATCAGTTTCAAATTTATCAAGTAATTTTTGACTCTCCTCTTTAAAATTCAATTCAGTTTTCATAACATAAGTGTAATTCATGAGCGTTTTCTTTGTTATGGCCGTCTCCAAGTTTTTGAACCAGGCTGCTGACACAGGGAATTATACAGCAACCCAAGGCAGTTAATATCCCTATTACTGTTATAAGGGAAGTTAATATAGATATTATTGTTCCTTTCCATTTTCCAAACCGATTATCTAACCTATCTGTAAAAGGATCACTAAAACTGGAGTTTTCAGCTAGTTCATTGGCTAGAGTACTAAGTCCTTATAATACTCTGGTGATGGTCCCATCAGGAGCTGTATTGTTTGGTATAAATGTACAGCATTGTACCCCTAACATGACATACACTCTCCCTTTTTCGGTTAACATCGTCTAATGCCATATGACTTTCCCATGCCATTCTACTTGTAGCATCTAATTGCTCAGCTGCTCCTTTAATTGCATCCCTGGTATGATTAATAAATCTCTGCTGATTATAGTAGATATAATTGATCCAATCTATGTTTTTATTTATAGTTACCCACCAAAAGAGAGATTCAAATCCTGCTGCTATTTGATTTCGAGAATTAAATTCATTAGGAGCCCCCCGGGGTACTCCTATGGCATCAAGATACACATTGAAATCAAGTGATCCAGGTACTGGTGGCCCAGGCAGTGACCATTTACTCTTGACTTTGGTAGCCACTAGTGGGTTTTGAAATGCAGGGTGAATGGGATGGCCAACTGAACCAAAGCATAGGTTCCTGTCCATTTGGGCAGCAACAGGGCTCTAAGGGTGTTTTTACCACAGTACCACCAAACATCCACTCGGGGCATGCTGAAGTTCCAGTAGTTGCCCTCGGTTGTTTCAGAGACATCCAGGACATGGGTGCAGGAGTGCAGATGTCCTAGATGAGTGACAAAATGCTCTCCCTATCTAGAGAGACACGAAGAGAGATTCGCTTTTCCTATAGAGAAAGAAGGATGCACCTTTGGATCTGACTTCTGCATGGATGGGTAGAGCAAGAAAAGACTTTGGCAAGTCTCGTTACCTCTTGTGTCCTTGTCTTGGTATAGGGCCAACATACAGTTCATTCCATTGGGGTCTGTGTCCCAGTGAATGGGAAATGGAACCATTTGAGCCTGTAGCCACCCTGTAGCACATGCATAACAATTACTTTTGTTAAGGCCTGATACTGTGAATTTTATCCATTCAACCCAGGCATTTGGATCCCCATATCCTATTTTGATTTTCTTTCTTTCTTTCTTTTTTTTTTTTTTTTGAGTTAGAATCTCACTCTGTTGCCCAGACTGGAGTGCAGTAGCCGCTCCCGGCCACTGCAGCCTCAACCTGCTGGACTCTGGCGATCCTTCCGCCTCAGCCTTCCAAGTAACTGGAACTACAGGCATGCGCTGCCACACCCGGCTAATTTTTTGATTTATTGTAGAGATGAGGTCTCGCCAAGTTGCCCAGGCGGGTCTCGAACTCACGGGCTCAGGCAATTCACTCACCTTGGCCTCCCAAAGCACGGGATTACAGGCTGAGCCACCAAGCCCGGCCCTCTATTTTGAGTTTCATGGTTTGTTTTAGGTCTGTTGCTTCTATGATGGTAACCTCAGATGGGTCATTTTTAAATCTTGTTGGATTTAGTTTCCAAAACTGTGGATGATTGGGGCTCTGAGTTGGGGTTTTATTAATAGGCAGTGAGGATTCAATTAGCCTTATCTGAAAGATGCCCAAAGGCTCTTCTGATATATCTGCTCCCAGCCCATATTTTCGAATTGCCGATGGTTTTCTATTTAGGATTTGGGACTGAGCTATTGCTAATAGTAACAGATTACACTGGAGAGGTTGACAACTAGGAGGGGTTGACCCTCTTGTGATTTGGATCTTATCTTTCAATCTCTTGTTAAGTCCCTCTTCAGGAGCTGCCCATCCTTCAAATGGGTAATCCCGAGAACATTATACCAAGAATAGCAAGGATGCATAGTCTTTATGTTGGCACAAGACTCCATGTTGGTATCTGAACATGATAATATTACTTGGGGGCAGAGATATTTGTCCATCTCAGAAAGCTTTTTTTGATCATAAAGGCTTCCACAGGATAACAGAACAAGCATCAAACCTGATAGTCATGGGAGAGGTAGTTTTGGTGATATTAATGGTAAAAATGCAATTTGCTATTCCAAATAAGGCTAACAGCACCTTTAAGAAAGACAACAATTCCATGGCTGTTCAGGATTGAAAGGGCCCTTATATAAGCATTTAACAAGGAAAGAAATAAACATACATATAATGAGAAACGCTAAAGTTAGGGCTATGACATTAGGTTTTTCTGAATTTTAACTTTAAGGATTCAGTTTGAGAGACCTCCCATTTATTGGGTGTACTCTGTTTTACCACAGTTTTTTTGGTGATTTCTAGACTCAGGTGTGATGTATCCACCCTTTTCCAGCAGTCCATACAGCTGTCTCAGTTGTTAGGAGCACTTGATAAGGTCCTTCCCAACTTGGTTGGAGTTTAGTTTCCTTCCAGGATTTGATCAGCACCCAATCTCCAAGCTGGAACTGGTGAACTGTAAACTCAAGAGGAGGAGTTTGAGCAAGGAGCCCCTTTAATCTAAGAGAAGATAGAAAATAGCCAAAACATATTCTTTTAAAAATTGATCTTTTGTTTCCAAGGTTGGTAAATCTGCAATTTTGCTTAGATATGGCAATCCACATAGTAATTCATAGGGTGACAATCCCAAGTCCTTTCTTTCTAGTAGCCATTCTAATTCTAAGAAGAGCTATTGGGAGACACTTAAGCCAGGGCAATTTTGTTTCTAACATAAGTTTGGTTACATGTTTTTAAGGTTTGATTTATTCGTTCTATTTCCCTAGAGAATGGTAGATACCAGGGAGTGTAAGAGTCCCATTGTATTTGAAGTGCCATTGCAATACCTTGTAGTATTTTTGAAATAAAATGACTTCCGTTGTCAGAATCAATGTTTTCCACTAAATCAAATCTAGGAATTAGTTCTAAAAGTGTCTTTATGACAACTCCAGCTGTAGCGGCCATTGCCAGATATGCCTCTACCCATTCGGAAAGGTGATCAACAATCACTAATAAATATTTAAGTTTTTCTATTTCAGGTAATTCAGTGCAATCAACCTGTATACTTTGGAAGGGCCTTAGTCCAGGAGGTCTTCCTCCCTTTAATGATGTTCTATTCACTTTTTAATTTATTTTCTGGCAGATTATACAACCTTCACAAATTTGTTTAGCAAATTTGTGTAGGTATATTGCTATACATCTGTATACATATACCTATACATCTGTATGTCTTTAGGAGTGCATCAAACATTGCTTGGGTTCCCCAATGACTTCCCTTATGTAATATAGTCAGTAACTCCCTCATAATAGGTTTATTAACAATTCCCCTACTATCAGGAAGGATCCATTTTCTTTCCTGTGTTAAAATTGCTCCCATTGCCGGGCTCGGTGGCTCAGCCTGTAATCCCTCGCTTGGAGAGGCTGAGGTGAGTGGATTGCCTGAGCCCGCGGGTTCGAGACTCGCCTGGGCAACTTGGCGAGATTTCATCTCTACAATAAATCAAAAATTAGCTGGGCGTGGTAGCACGCGCCTGTAGTTCCAGCTACTTGGAAGGCTGAGGCGGAAGGATCGCCGGAGCCCAGCAGGTCGAGGTTGCCGTGACTGGGAGCGGCCACTGCACTCCAGTCTGGGCGACAGAGTGAGACTCCAACTCAAAAAAAAAAAAAAAAAGCTCCAATTTTTCTCATTTCTTCCATTTCCCTTTCCATAAACTGTGGTTTTACATTAATTACAGGTACACCCGGAGTAAGATTTAGAAGCTTAATTTCATTTTCCATGGCAGCTTTTTTGGCTACTTTGTCAGCCAACCTATTACCTACTTTCTCAGAGGAGTTTCCCTGTTGATGACCATTTACATGGGTGATCACTATTTCAGTGGTGAGCTGCAGATATTCCAAAACTTGTTTAATTAGTTCCCCATGGACTAATTCCTCTCCTTTACTATTTATGAGGCCTCTCTCTGTCCAGATTTTTCCAAAAGTGTGTACCACCCCATAGGCATACCTAGAATCAGTATATAGTGTACACTTTTTGTTTGTAAACATTTTTAAGTCCTGGTTAAGAGCATATAACTCACAAGTTTGTGCAGACCCTAAGTTTGGAAACCTCTCCTTTTCATGAGTAGACAGATTATTTCCATCAATAATTGAATACCCATTATGTCGTTTACCTTCGGTTATTCTGGAGGAGCCAACTATGTATAACCTTATACCATCAAAGAGTGGCTCTTCCTTTAAATCCAGTCTGATTTTAGTTTGGTATTCTATAATATCTATGATATAGGGTGACATTGTTTCCTTCCTCTCCAGCCTGTAGAAAGTTGGCTAAATTTATATGAGTCTGTGATTAACATTAAATCATCCCTTTCTAGTAATATAGCTTCATATTTTAAAATTCTGGAATCAGTCAACCAGCGACCAGTTTTTTGATTTAAGATGGCTCAAACCTGGTGCGGGGTGCTGACCAAGAGAGTTCCTCCAAAAGTTAACTTACGGCTTTCTTCCACTAGCAGAGCAGTTGCTGCAATGACCTGAACACATTCTGGCCAGCACAGGGTCTAACCATTTGGACATAAAAGCTATAGGTTGCTTTCTTCCCCCTCTTTTTTTTTTTTTTTTTTTTTTGAGTTGGAGTCTCACTCTGTCGCCCAGACTGGAGTGCAGTGGCCGCTCCTGGCCACCGCAGCCTCGACCTGCTGGGCTCCAGCGATCCTTCCGCCTCAGCCTTCCAAGTGGCTGGAACTGCAGGCGCGCGCTACCATGCCCGGCTGATTTTTTGATTTATTGTAGAGATGAGGTCTCGCCAAGTTGCCCAGGAGGGTCTTGAACCCGCGGGCTCAGGCAATCCACTCACCTCAGCCTCCCAAAGGTGCGGGATTACAGGCTGAGCCAGCGAGCCCGGCTCCCCCTCTTTCTTAGGTAAGTACTCCAATAGCTGTCCCCTGATCAGTTGTAACAAACAAGTGAAAGGGTTTTTCGAAGGAGGGAAGGGCAAGAACAGGAGCTGTAATTAAGGTTTGTTTTAGCTTTTCTAAATCCTGTATTTCTTCATTGGAGAGACTTTGGTGCTTTTGCCAATAATTTTGACTACAGATTTTTAGTTTTGAGTGCATATCAATCAATCCATAGTCTGCAGTAACCTGTAAGACCTAAGAATTTCCTGAGTTCCCTTTTTGTTTAAGGCCTGGGGTAGTTAATTATTCCGGCTATTCTTTCTGGATTGATTCTCCCCTTGCCTGCACTAATTAGATGTCCCAGGTATTTAACCTCTGATTCTACAAACTGTAATTTACTTTTAGAAACCCTCAATCTTTGTTGTCCCAAATAGTTAAGTAATTTTATAGTTGTTTCAGATACTTGAATTTTATCTGTTCCAGAGATTAGGAGGCCATCTACATATTGTAAGAGATTAGTGTCAGGCAAAGGTAGAAACCCCTCTAAAACAGTTTCTAAAATCTGGCTAAATAAATTGGGAGATTCAGTGAAACCCTGGGGTAATACAGTCTAGTGGTATTGCTGTTTCCTTCCATTTATAGGATTTTCCCATTCAAATGCAAACAGATCTCCACTTTCAAGAGCCAAAAAACATGCCCAAAAGATATCCTTAAGATCTACTACAGCCGGGCTCTGTGGCTCAGCCTGTAATCCCGCACTTTGGGAGGCTGAGGTGAGTGGATTGCCTGAGCCCGTGGGTTCGAGACCTGCCCGGACAACTTGGCGAGCCCTCATCTCTACAATAAATCAAAAATTAGCCGGGCATGGTAGAGTGTGCCTGTAGTTCCAGCTACTTGGAAGGCTGAGGCAGAAGGATCGCCGGAGCCCAGCAGGTCGAGGCTGCAGTAGCCGGGAGCAGCCACTGTACTCCAGTCTGGGTGACAGAGTGAGACTCCAATTAAAAAAAAAAAAAAAGATCTACTACACTAAACCATTTATGTGCATGAGAGTATATGGGTTTGGAACCACGGGATGTCAGGTTTGAACTATTTGATTTATGGCCTGTAAATCCTGGACCAACTGGTATGATCCGTCAGGCTTTTTAAATGGATTTATTGTAGTATTATATGGTGACATGCATGGTTCCAAAAGCCCATCTTTAAGGAGACCTTCAATCACCAGTTGGAGCCCCTTTCTTCCTTCCAGGGGAATGGGATATTGTTTTCTATGTACAATTTCATCAGACTGTTTTAGAGAAATTGGAGGGATTTGTAACCCTCCTCTATTTCCCTCCTTTATCCATAACTCAGGGCTAACATTTTGTTCTTCTTCTGTGAGGTATGCTATTCAGACCGTGAGTCGACCTTGCTCCAATCCTACATTAAGGCCCAATACGACAATTAGGTCTTTGCCTAAAAGGTATATTCTGACCTCTAGAACAAATAAAAATGTTTCAGTTTTTATAGGCATAGGTTCAAATATAGACACCAGAGCCGGGCTTGGTGGCTCAGTCTGTAATCCTGCGCCTTTGGGAGGCTGAGGTGAGTGGATTGCCTGAGCCTGCGGGTTTGAGACCCGCCTGGGCAACTTGGTGAGACCTCATCTTACAATAAATCAAAAAATTAGCCGGACGTGGTAGCGCGCGCCTGTCGTTCCAGCTACTTGGAAGGCTGAGGCGGAAGGATCGCCGGAGCCCAGCAGGCCGAGGCTGCGGTGAATGGGAACGGCCACTGCACTCCAGTCTGGGCAACAGTGAGACTCCAACTCAAAAAAAAAAACAAAAAACAAATATGGACACCAGAAATCCCTCTCCCTTTACTCCAGAAACTTGAAGCTTTTCTTGTGAAAAGTGAACATTTTGGGGTTTGAAAACTAGAGAGGACCATGCTGCTCCAGTATCAACAAGGAAGATGGGATCTTTCTCATTGGCTCCCACCTTTAAATTTATCAAGGGTTCCTGGTGGGGACTGGAAAAGGGGAACCCCTGACTCCCCTATTCGACATCTAATGCCACACAAGAGGTGATCTCCTCCTTTCTTTAGTTTGGGGCAGTTTCTTTTGAAGTGTCCTGGCCTTCTACAATGGTAACATTCGGCTCCTTTCAGATTAAAGTTTTCTGTTCCATTCCTCTTAGGGTTGATTTTCCCTTAATTTGTCCCCTTTGACTTCCTGATTTTGTCCATGGAGGTCTTTCATTTGTTCTCCCAAATACTTTCTCAACAGTATTTATCATAATTCAAGCCTTTTGTTTCTGTCTTTCCTCATCCCGTTTAACAAACACCTTTTGTGCCTCCGTTAATAATTCTTCAATAAGTCTTTCGTTCCACCCCTCCAGTTTTTGTAATTTCTTAGCAATGTCGGGCCAGCATTTAGTAACAAAGTAAACTTTTTTTTTCTTTTTTGAGTTGGAGTCTCACTCTGTCGCCCAGACTGGAGTGCAGTGGCACACTCACAGCCACCGCAGCCTCGACTCGCTGGGCTCAGGCGATCCTTCTGCCTCAGCCTTCCATTTTGCTGGAACTACAGGTGCGCGCTACCACACTCGGCTAATTTTTGATTTATTGTAGAGATGAGGTCTTGCCAAGTTGCCCAGGCGGGTCTCGAACCCACAGGCTCGGGCAATTCACTCACCTCAGCCTCCCAAAGTGTGGGATTACAGGCTGAGCCACCAAGCCTGGCCAAAGTCAACTTTTAATAGACCTTGTCCTACAAGGTCTTCTGGCTCTAATCCAGGATATTTTCTCATTTGGTCTTTGAGTTCCTATAAAAAGGCGGTGGGAGTTTCTTCCTTAATTTGCTGGATTTCAAAAGCTTTTGAAACATTCTGAGACCTCAGGCAGATTCTTGAATTCCCTTAATTATTAATTGCCTTAAATCCTGCATTCTCATCCTATCTCCTGGGTTATTATAGTCTCATCTAGGATTGGTATTTGGATATTTCTGTTCAGCACACTGTACACCTGGGGCTGGGGGATGGTCCCATTCCCAAATGGACATGGCTGCTCATCGAATCATTCCTCCTTCCTCACCAGTAAACAAAATATTCATAATTGACATTAATTCTACCCAGGTATATATGTTAGGTCCAAGGAATTGATGAACTTGGTCAGCCAATCCTCTCTAGTAGTGATTATATTTCTTTTCTAAAGTTTCTTATTCTGTGCTAGTGAGTGGGGCATTCACAAAGCTGATTTCCCCCTGCCCCAACGGAACTTCCCT
>CAUYQG010206619.1:0-30186 GCA_963574415.1 Tarsius wallacei | reverse complement strand
TATTTTATTTTGTTTTGTTTTGTTTTACTTTACTTTAGTATCTTATTTTTTATTTTTTATACACAGGGTTATGCTATGACTCCCATGCTTGTTTCAAACTCCTGGCCTTAAGTGATCCTCCTGCCTTGGCCTTCCAAAGTGCTGGGATGACAAGCAGAAACCATTGTCTGGCTAATTATTTTAATTTATTTTTAATTTAATTTCACTTTATTTTATTTTATTTTAATTTACCACTTTATTTATTCATTTTGTAGAGACAGGGTTTTGCTATGAGACCCAGGCTAGTCTCAAACTGCTGACTTCAAGCGATCCTCCCACCTCGGCCTCCCAAAGTGCTAGGAAGACAGACAGAAACCACTAAGTCTGGCTAATTACTTTAAATTCTATTTTACTTTATTTTATATTACTTTATTTTACTTTTTACTTTACTTTATTTTATTGTATTTTTTATTTTTTAGAGACAGTGTTTTGCTATGACTCCCAGGCTTGTCTCAAACTCCTAGCCTCAAGCCATCCTCCTGCCTCAGCGTCCTAATGTACAGGGATAACAGGCAGGAACCACTAATTTTGGCTAATTATTTTATATTATTTTACTTTATTTTATTTTACATTATTATTTAACTTTTTATTTTGAAGAGCCTGGATTTTGCTAGGAGGCCCAGGCTAGTCTAAATTCCTGGACTCAAGCAATCCTCATGCCCCAACCTCTCAAGGATGCCAAGCAGGAACCATGAAGTCTGGCTATTTATTTAATTACTTTATTTTATTTTTTAATTTTACTGTAGCATTTTTTTATTATTTAGAGACAGGGTTTTGTTATGACTCCCACGCTTGTCTCAAACTGCTGGCCTCAAGCAATCCTCCTGCCTAGGCCTCCCAAAGTGCTGGGAAAACAGACAGAAACAACTAAGTCTGGCTAATTATTATATGTATTTTATTTTATTTTATTTTACTATAATATTTTTTTAATTCCTGGAGACAAGGTTTTGCTATTAGGCCCAGGTTAATCTCAAACTCCTAGTCTCAAGCAATATTCCACCCTTAGGCATCCAAAGTGCTGGGATGCCAGACAGAAATCACTAAGTCTGGCTAATTATTTTATTTTATTTATTTTATTTTACTTTACTATTTTAACTTTTTATTTTGTAGTATCAGGGTTTGGTTATGACTCCCAGGCTTGTCTCAAACTCCTGGCCTCAAGCAATCCAACCACCTCATTTTCCCAAAGTGGTGGGGTGACAGCCAGGAACCACAAAGTCTGGCAAATTTTTTAAAAATTTAATTTTATTTTATTCTATTTTATTTTAAATTACTTTTGTTTTATTTTATTTTAATTTAATTTACTATTTTAATTTTTTATTTTGTAGAATCAGGGTTCTGCTATGACTCCCAGGCTTATCTCAAACTCCTGGCCTCAAGCGATCCTCCCGCCTCAGCCTCCCAAAGTGCTGACGTGACAGGCAGGAACTACTAAGTCTGGCCAATTATTTTGTTTTATTTTAATTTATTTTACTATCTTAATTTTTTATTTTGTAGAATCAGGATTTTGCTATGTCTCCCAGACTTATCTTATACTCCTGACCTCAAGATATCCCCCTGCCTTGGCCTGCTAAAGTGTAGAGTTTAGAGACAGGAACTACTATGTCTGGCTAATTATATTTTATTATTTTAGTTTAGTTTACTTAACTTTATTTTACTTATTATTTTATTTGTTAGAGAGAGGGTTTTGCTATAACTTCCAGGCTGGTCTCCAACTCTTGGCCTCAAGTGATCCTCCTGCCTCAACCTCCTAAAGTGTAGGGTTGAGAGACAGGAAGCACTATGTCTGGCTAATTATATTTTATTATTTTATTTTATGTTATGTTACTTTACTTTCTACTTTACTTTACTTTACTATATTATTATTTTATTTTGTAGAGACAAATTTTTCTAGTGAAGCCCAGGCTAGTCTCACAAACCTGGCCTCAAGCCATCCTCTTGCCTCTGCCTCCCCAAATGGTGGGAAGACAGTCAGAAACAACTAAGTCTGGCTAATTATTGTATTTATTTCATATTAATTTATTTTATTTTGCTTTAATTCATTTTATTTTATTTTATTTTACTTTACCATTTTATTTTTTAATTTTTGGGAGACAGGATTTTGCTATGAGTCCTGGGCTAGTCATAAACTCCTGGGCTCAAGCAACCCTCCTGCCTTGGCCATTCAAAGTCCTGGAATGAAAGGCAGAAATCACTAAGTCTGGCCAATTATTTTAATTTATTTTATTTTATTTTACTTTATTTTATTTTTTTATTTTACTTCACTATTTTTCTGATTTGTAATTTTTAGAGATAGGGTTTTCTATGAGGACAAGGTTAGTCTCAAACTCCTGACCTCAAGTGATCCTCCCACCTCGGCCTCCTAAAGTGCAGGGATGACAGGCAGGAACCACTATGTTTGGCCAATTATTTTATTTTATGTTATTTTGTTTTATTTTATTTTTATTTTACTTTGTGATCATATGTTTTTATTTTGTATAGACAGTGTGTTGCTAGGACACCCAGGCTAGTCTAAACTCCAGGCCTAAAGAGATCCTTCATCTCAGCCTCCCAAAGTGCTTCAATGCCAGGCAGGAACCACTAAGTCTGGCTAATTATTATATTTATTTTATGCTAATTTATTTTATTTCATTTTATTTTACTTTATTATTTTATTTTATTTTTTAGAGACAGGGTTTTACTATGGTTCCCAGGTTGGTCTCATACTCCTGGCCTCAGGTGATCCTCTCACCTCAGCCTCCTAAAGTGTAGGGATGAGAGACAGAAAATACTATGTCTGACTAATTATATTTTATTATTTTAGTTTACTTTAGTTTAGTTTGTTTAACTTTATTTTACTTTACAATGTTTTTTTAAATTTTAGAGACAGGGTTTTGCTATGACCCCCATGCTGGTCTCAAACTCCTGGCCTCAAGCAATCCTCCTGCTGTGGCCTCCTAAAGTGTAGGGTTGAGAGACAGGAAACACTATGTTTGCCTAATTATATATTATTATTTTATTTTATTTTACTTTACTTTTTACTTTACTTAACCATATTTTTATTTTATTTTGTGGAGACAGGTTTTTCCAGTGAAGCCCAGCTCAAAAATCTGATCTGAAGCCACCCTCACACCTCGGTCTCCCAAAGTGGTGGGATGATAGCCAGGAACCTCAAAGTCTGGCTACTTATTTTATTTTATTTTATTTAAAAATTTTTATATTATTTTATTTTAATTTACTTCACTATTTTAATTTTTTATTTTGTAGAATCAGTGTTTTGCTAAGACTCCCAGACTTATCTCAAACTTCTGGCTTCAAGCAATCCTGCCTTGGTGTCCTAAAGTGTAGGGTTGAGAGACAGGAATCACTATGTCTGGCTAATTATTTAAGTTTTTATTATTTTGTTTTGTTTTAATTTTATTTTACTATATGAGTTTATTTTTTTATTTTTTGGGGACAGAGTTTCGCTATGAGTCCCAGGCTATTTTCAAACTCTTGGGCTAAAGCAATCCTCCAAAGTACCTCAGCCTCAGCCATCCAAAGTGCTGGGATGACAGGCAGGAACCACTAAGTCTGGTCAATTATCTTAATTTATATTATTTTATTTTATCTTGCATTTTAACTTTGTTTTATTTTGTTTTATTTTACTTGACTTCTTTTTTATTTGTATTTTTTAGAGATAGGGTTTTCTATGAGAACCAGGTTAGTCTCAAAGTCTTGGCCTCAAGTGATCTTCCCACTTCGGCTTCTTAAAGTGCAGGGATGACAGACAGAAACCACTAAGTTTGGCTAATCATTTTATTTTATGTTATTTTGTTTTATTTTATTTTATGAATATTTTTCTTTATAATTTTATTATTTTTTTTAATTTTGTAGAGACAGTGTGCTGCTAGGAGACTCAAAAAGAGATCCTTTGCCTTGGCCTCTCAAAGTACTGGGATGCTAGGTGGGAACCACTAAGTCTGTCTAATTATTATATTTATTTTATTTTAATTTATTTAATTTAATTTAATTTTATTTTGTTTAACTTTACTATTTAATTTTATCTTTTTTAAAAACAGGGTTTTGCTATGAGTCCCAGGTTGGTCTCAAACTCCTGGCCTCAAGCGATCCTCCTGCCTCAGCTTCCTAAAGTGCAGGGATGAGAGACAGGAACCACTATGTCTGACTAATGGTATTTTATATTTTATTTTATTTTACTTTACTTTTTACTTTACTGTATTTTTTTTTATTTGTAGACATAGTTTTTTCAAATGAAGTCCAGGCTAGTCTTAAACTCCTGTCCTTAGTGATGCTCATGACTGGGCCTACTAATATGGTTTGATGCCAGGCACAAATCACTAAGTCTGGTTAATTATTTTATTTTATTTTAATGTTTTACATTTTATTTTATGTTACTTTACGGTTTTATTTTTTTATTTTGTAGAATCAGGGTTTTGCTATGACTTCCGGGCTTGTCTGAAACTCCTGGCCTAAAGCAATCCTCTCACCTCAGCCTCTCAAAGTGTTGGGAAGACAGCCAGAATCCACTCAATCTGGCTAATTAATATATTTATTTCATATTAATTTCTTTTATTTTATTTTAATTCATTGTATTTAATTTTATTTTACTTTACCATTTTATGTTTTTATTTTTTGTGGACAGGGTTTTTCTATGAGTCACAGGCTAGTCACAAACTCCTGGGCTCAAGCAATCCTTCTGCCTCAGCCATCCATTGTGCTGGGATGACAGGCAGGAATCACTAAGTCTGGCCAATTATTTTATTTTATTTTGTTTTGTTTTATTTTATTTTATTTCATTTTGTATTGTTTTATTTTACTTGAATATTTTTTTGATTTGCATTTTTTAGAGATAGGGTTTTCTATGAAGACCAGGCTAGTATCAAACTCCTGGCCTCAAGCAATCTTCCCACCTCAGCCTCCTAAAGTGCAGGGATGACAGGCAGGAACCACTAGCTTTGGCTAATTATTTTATTTCAGGTTATATTGTCTTATTTTATTTTATTTTTATTTTATTTTATGATTTTATTTTTTCATTTTGTAGAGACAGGGTGTTGCTAGGAGACCCAGGCCAATCTAAACTCCAGGCCTAAAAAGATCCTTCTTTTCAGCCTCACATGCTTTGATGCCAGGCAGGAACCAATAAGTCTGGCTAATTATTATATTTATGTTATTTTAAATTATTCTATTTCATTTTACTTTACTATTTTATTTTTTTAGAGACAGGGTTTTGCTATGAGTCCCAGGCTGGTCTCAAACTCCTGTCCTCAAAGGATCCTCCTGCCTTGGCCTCCTAAAATGTTGGGTTGAGAGACAGAAACCACAATGTCTGCCTTATTATATATTATTAGTTTAGTTTAGTTTAGCTTATTTAAATTAATTTTGCTTTCTTATTTTCTTATTTTATTTTTTGGAGAAAGGGTTTTTCTATGAGTCAGGCTGGTCTCAAACTCCTGGCCTCAAGCAATCTTCCCACTGCAGCCTTCAAAACTGTTGGGTTGAGAGACAGGAACCACTATGTCTGGCTAGTTATATTTTATTATTTTATTTTATTTATTTTACTTTACTGTATTATTTTTTATTTTGTTGATACAGGTATTTCAAATGAAGCACAGGCTAGTTTCAAACTCCTGGCCTCAAGCAATCCTCACTCCTTGGCATTCTAAAATGCTGGGAAGCCAGGCATGAACCACTAAGTCTGGCTAATTATTTTATTTTATGGTTTCTTTTTTTTATTTTTAGAGACATGGTTTTGCTATGAGGACTAGGCTAGTCTCAAACTCCTGGCCTTAAGCCATCGTTCCACCTCAGTCTCCCAAAGTGGTGGGATGACACGCAGGAACCACAAAATCTGGCTAATTTTTATATTATATTATTCTATATTATATTATATTATATTTTTTATTTTATTTTAATTTACTTTAATGTTTTAATTTTTTATTTTGTAGAACCAGGGTTTTGCTATGACTTCCAGGCTTATCTCAAAATTCTAGCATCAAGCTATCATCCTGCCTTGGCCTACCAAATTGCTGGGAAGACAGCCAGAATCTACTAAGTCTGGCTATTTATTATATTTATTTCATTTTAATTACTTTTATTTTATTTTAATTCAATTTATTAAATTTTATTTTACTCTACTTTTTTTTTTTTTTTTGGAGACAGGGTTTTACTATGAGTCCCGGGGTAGTCTCAAATTCCTGGGCTCAGCAATGCTCCCGACTCAACCTTACAAAGTGCTTGGATGACAGGTAGGAACCACTAAGTCTGGTCAATTATTTTAATTTATTTTATTTTATTTTTTTACCCATATTTATTTTATTTTTATTTATTTTACTTTATTTATTTTATTTTATTTTACTTTTTTTGTTTTAATTTTTTAATAATAGGGTTTTCAATGAGGACCAGGAAAGTCTTAAACTTCTCCCCTCAAGCTATCCTCTCACCTCAGCCTCCTAAATTGCAGGAATGACAGACAGGAAACACTATTTTTGACTAATTATTTTATTTTACTTTATTTTATTATAATTTACTTTATTATTTTACTTTTTTTTTATTTTATTGAGACAGTGTGTTGCTAGTAGGTCCCGGCTAGTCTAAACTCCAGTCCTAAAGCAATCCTCTCACCTTGGTCTCCCAAAGTGCTGGACTGCCAGGCAGGAACCACTAAGTCTGACTAAATTTTTTTTTTATTTTTTGGTGACAGGGTTTTGCTATGAGTCCCAGGTTTGTCTCGAACTCCTGTTTTTTAAATTTTATTTTATATATTTTATTTTATTTTAATTTAATTTACTATTTTAATTTTATATTTATAGAATCAGGGTTTTGCTATGATTCCCAGGCTAGTCTAAAACTCCTGGCTTTAAACGATCCTCCCACCTGGGCCTTCCAAAGTGCTGGGATGACAGGCAGGAAACACTATGTCTGGCTAATAATTATATTTATTTAATTTAATTTACTGTATTTTATTTCATTCCATTTTATTTTACTTTAGTATTTTATTTTTTAGTGACAGTGTTTTGCTATGAGTCTGAGGCTGTTCTCTAACTCTTGGACTCAAGCAATCCTCCTGCCTTGCTTCCTAAAGTGCAGGGATAGAGACAGAAACCACTATGTCTGGCTAATTATTTTATTTTATTTCATTCCATTTTATTTTATTTTATTTTACTATTTTATTTTTTATTTCTTAGATTCAGAGTTTTGCTATGAGCCTCAGGCTAGTTTCTTTTTTTTTTTGAGTTGGAGTCTCACTGTCGCCCAGACTAGAGTGCAGTGGCCGCTCCCGGCCACCGCAGCCTCAACCCACTGGGCTCTGGTGATCCTTCCGCCTCAGCCTTCTGCCTCAGCTTTCTGAGTAGCCGGAATTACAAGCGTGCGCTACCACGCCCGGCTGATTTTTTTTATTTATTGTAGAGATGAGGTCTCACCAAGTTGCCCAGGTGGGTCTCGAACCCCTGGACTCAGGCAATCCTCTCGCCTCAGCCTCTCAAAGTGCTGGGATTACAGGCTTGAGCCACCGCGCCCAGCCAGAGATTGTACTCTTAAAACAACAATAAGGTACACACAAGGGATGTTCTGAGAACAAAAGGAGATCTTAGAAATGAAAAATACTATAGCAGAGAAGAAAGTCTTTTTTTTTTTGAGTTGGAGTCTCACTCTGTTGCCCAGACTGGAGTGCGGGGGCCACTCCCAGCCACCGCAGCCTCAACCTGCTGGGCTCCAGCGATCCTTCCTCCTCAGCCTTCCAAGTAGCCAGAACTACAGGCGCATGCTACCATGCCCGGCTAATTTTTTTGATTTATTGTAGAGATGAGGTCTCGCCAAGTTGCCCAGGTAGGTCTCAAACCCACGAGCTCAGGCAATCCGTTCACCTCAGCCTCCCAAAGCACTGGGATTACAGGCTGAGCCACCGAGCCTGACTGAGAAGAAAGTCTTAATAGAAAAATCAGAAGCTAGAAATGAAGAAACAACTCATATCTTGGTGAGAAGGGAGTTATGGTAATTTTTTACTTTCTATGTCTCATATTTTGTTTAAATTTTCTTAAATAGACTATATTACCACTATATTTTTAAAACACAATAAAGGTGATTTTGTTATCTTCTCTGTAAAAAAAAAATGTACACTGCCTTTCCTTTCCAGGAATTAATTTTACCCTCTGATAGTCTTTCAAGGCATTTGTTCATATATTGCTTTTATAAGTGATTGTAGAAAACTGCTTTTCTTGATTTACATCTGTCTTCCCAGCTAAATTATGAACAACTGAAGGACAGGAATTGTATCTTACCCATCTTGGTACCTCAAGCACCTAGCACAATATTTGGCACACCAGAGGTGCCCAATAAGTGCATTATTTAAAAAACTAAGACAGGATCCTCCTGTAGCCCAGACTGGAGTGCGGTAGCATGCCCATAGCTTTCTGAGCCTTGAAGTCCTGGGTTCAAGCAATCCTTCTGCTTCAACCTTCTGAGTAGTGGGGACTACAAGTGTGCACTAACATGCCTGGCTAACTTTTTTTTTTGAGAGATGAGGTCTCACTATGTTTCCCAGGCTGACCTGGAACTCCTGTTCTCAAGTGCTGCTCCCGCCTTGGCCTCCCACCCAATAAATATAAATGGAATTGAATTGAATTGTCCAAGTTCCCTTAACTAACTAGGGGAAGAGTTTAGATTAAAACTCAA
Organism: Tarsius wallacei; assembly: GCA_963574415.1. Lineage (NCBI taxonomy): Eukaryota > Metazoa > Chordata > Mammalia > Primates > Tarsiidae > Tarsius > Tarsius wallacei. The sequence goes on along the minus strand of CAUYQG010206619.1, from coordinate 21,492 downwards.
GTCTCTTGATTCCCACTCCAATGTCTTTCCCATATCACTGTACATAGTAAGTTGTTATTATGCAGCTGCAAGGTGTTTTAGCAAGGCAGCATGTATGGACAAAAGAGCACTTTCTTCTTTGTTAAATGGGAGAATTCTACTGCTTGCCTTCTTCGTCTTTATGAGGATTACATGGGACAATGTTTGTGAATACCGCTGGTAAAATGAGAAGCTGCATATAGAGGAAAGAGATTACTGTTGACATATAAGTCACTACATAGTTTTCATCTTTAACAAATGAATTGTAACTATCGCAAGTGTTTCTGCCATTATTCCAAAGCCACCAAAAAAGGTCTCACTATACTCTCAAGGCCAGTGAGTAATGGACAGGAGGCTTCCTGCATAGTTAGAAGAGATAGCATCTTTCTGGGTTGGTATACTAACTTTGTCTACACGTTATGCTGGTAAAATTGCTCCCCTGTCCCTTGGAGATGACTTGCCCAGGTGTGTGTGAGTCTCAGGGATAGCTTTACATCAAAGCATCAGAGTCACACATAGTCCTTCTCATCGGGTGGTTTCCAAAGTCCTCGAGGAGATAAGATAGTGCACTCCTTAAACAACAGCAGGCCTCTCTACACCAGGGACATTCTGAAGACAGAAGATTTTAGAAATTAAAAATAATATAGCAGAGATGAACATTTGAAGCGAAAAGCTGGAGGGTAGAACTGAAGAAGTCACCCAGAAAGTAGAACAAAAAGAGAAAGAATTGGAAAATAGGAGAGAAAAAATAAGAAAATTAGAGGACAAATCCTGGGGATTTAATATCCAAACAACTGGAGGTTCAAGAAGAGGAAATAGAGTAAATGGAAAAGAAAATCATTAATGAAACAATTTCATTTCTCAGACTCCAGGGCTTGTGTTTCCTGATTGAAAGGGCTTACTGAACGCTTGGCACAGTGAATGAAAACAGCATTACACCAAGTACATCATCATGAAATTTCAGAAAGTTGGGATCAAGGAAAAGATCCAGCAAGCTTTCAAAGAGAGAGAGAAAAAAGGTTTAATGCAAATGATCAAGTATCAGAATGGCATTGTATTTCCCAATAACAGCCCAGAACGTTAGGATACAATGAAGCAGTGCCTTGAAAATTCTGAGGAAAACATTTTTTCCAGTCTAACACTTTCTATCCAGCCAAACTCTGAGAGAGAATAATGCATTTTCAGACAGTCAAGTCCTCAAAAACTTTACTCTCATATATGTTTTCCTCAGAAGTTCCCTGAGGGCAGACTCCACAAAAACAAGGAAGAAACCAAAAAAGAGGAAGGCAAGAACAACTGGGGGTCCCACACAAGCAAGGGTGGGAATTGCCACTGATGGCGAGGGGGTGTCAGCCTGCAGCGACCCAAGGAGGGGCCAGTCCAGTTGGGGGTCACAAGGCAAGAATCATTTCAGCCTATTGTGAGGAGAACAATTTGGGGAGCATTTGGGCTTGAACTAGTGATAAGTACATTTAAAAACTAAGCAAACGAAGAGAAGATAGTCATGAATATCGTTGTAGCCAGGTTGTAACTGTGTCGAGTGACATGGGGGCTGGGGAGCGGCAGTTTTGGGGGCTAAGGTGATGGTGGGATAAGAGAGCTATTTTTCTTTGATATTACACAGCATACAAGCTTTTAATTTATAATTTCCTTAAAAAATATATTTTAGAATTATAGTTTTTCTTACTGTTACTGATTTATTTAAATTACATTTTCTAATTTTGTTGGTGATATATAGGAATACTATTGATGTCTACATACTGATTTTATATGACAGCTAACTCTTAGTTTCCATGAGGGGAGGTCAATGGGTAATTAAAGCCAAAAAATCAAGAAGTAACAATATAAGCAAATAATTTAGAAATATGAAAACAAGTACCCTTTAAATCATCACAAAGAGTTGAATTTGTTGTTTCTGGGATGTGGAAATTAAGGGTTAAGTTTTCATGGTTGGGTTTGGTCTGGTTTTAAACATGCCTTGTAGAATGACCTCTCAAATCTAAATCAAGGGCTCACCTCCCTCATACCTCCAACAGGTTCTTACTTAGTTGTTGAAGTCTACGTTTCAGGATTTTAAAACATTCCCCCAGATGGGCTGGACGTAGTGGCTCATGCATGTAATCCCAGCCCTTTGGGAGGCTGAGGCAGGGTGATTGCTTGAGGCCAGGGGTTTGAGATTAGCCTGGGCAATACAGCAAGACCCCCAGCTCTACAAAAATTGTAAAAAATAAACCAGGTGTAGAGGCATGTGCCTGTAGTTCTAGCTACTTGGGAGACTGAAATGGGAGGCTCACTTGAGCCCAGGAGTTCAAGGTTACAGTGAGATATGTCTGTGTCACTGCACTCCAGCCTGGGTGACAGAGCGAGACCCTGTGTCTAAAAAAAAAACATTCCTTAGAGGAAAAAAGAGCCCACTAGAAGTCCAAACTCATCTGCATGCAACTTACTTATGTAGTAAATCCTCACATGTACCCTACAACCCTAAAATAAAATAAAATTAAAATTTTTTTTTAAATTCCCCCAGATGAACCCAAATTTTAGCCATGTTTGCGAACCACTAAAAATCATGCTTATATAACTTTGATAGAAATTAAAACTAACTTCTAGTCAGGCGTTCTGGTTTAGACCTGTAATTCCAGCACTTTGGGCGACTGAGAGGAGAGGACTGCCTGAGCCCAGCGGTTTGAGACCAGCCTGGGCAACATGGAGAGACTTCGTCTCTACAATAAATCATAAAATTAGCCAGGTGTGGTGGTGCATACTTGTAGTTCCAGCTACTTGGAAGGCTGAGGCAGAAAGATTGCCTGAGCCCAGCAGGTCGAGGCTGCTGTGACTGTGAGCGTGCCACTGCACTCCAGCCTGGGTGGCAGAGTGAGACTCTGACTCAAAAAAATATATATAATAAAATAAACAAAAATTAAAATAACTAACTTCTTTAAAAGAGACGAATATGTAAATGAAGCACATAGGAGACTTCTAGGAGCTCTATCCTTGGATACTAATACTCCCAATGGGGAGCCTGGAAAAGTTCCCGTAAAGGGTGACCTGAGATGCTCAAGGCAGGCTTCATTCAAACCTCTAGAATTTGATTCTTACCTGCCAAAAAAACACACCTCATCAGCAATCTGACAGTCCTTTAAAAGGCGACACAACCTTTCCTTCGGGGTTAAGGCTAAAACGGGATACCTGGGAGATGCCAGAGGATTAACTTTACAGAGGTGTGAATAGCACGCATCTGATCCCTTCTAAGAAGGGTCAAAGGGCAGAGGTCATGAGAGTTAATAAGAGCCTGAGCTGGGGATGAAGGGGAAGAGAAGGCTTGTGGGGGGGTGGGTAGGGTAAGAGAGGGGGTGGCTGAAACAAAAGAAGTTAAACTTCAGCTACTTTTTATTTGATTCCACACAAATGGCCTCTCCCTCTGCTCTCTGAAGAAACCCCTGAGGGAAGCCAATTTTGAGTCTGCACATTAAGTAATGGCCCTGGCTACTTCCTGGTGGCTTTCAGAAGGAAAAGTCTCTGTCCCCAAGCCTCTTTTCTGGTTCCTGGACCAAGGAGAGGTGTGTTCTACCCCAAAGGAGGGAGGCTTCCTGCCCCGCAGGGTCACCTGTGCAGGACGGCAGCGTCACACAGTCCTGGCTTCCCGAGCATCTGCAGGTGGGTCCTTTCTCTCTCACACCTCGTGCAGGCTGCTGCTTCCCTCTGCCGTCCGCCTCCTCTAGATCAGTAGCCTGCCTGTCATTCTCCGTGTGGTATACCACTAGCCATTTGATCTGCTGCTGTTTGAAGCAGATGCTGTCCATCTTGTAGCATTTTTGTCCTTTGAAAGGTTGAAGAATGCGATTTCTGTGAAGGATGGCTCTTTATAAAAAGGCAAAGTCATACTGCATTTCACGCTAATCCCGAGCAGATTCCCCTGTCTCCACTCCCACCCTGACTCAGAGATTAATGAATCCCGAAGTACATTTTGGTGGCTTTAAGCTGACTGTCCCCTGAGAAATGCCAGCACATTCCAGTAATCACTAGGAGTCTGGAGGGCTCAATTGCTGGTCTCATTTCTGCACAAAAACACCTCAACTCTGTCCTGCATCATAAATCTAGGGGAGCGTGAATCTTCTCTCTAGAAAAGTGACATGCTTCCTTGTGATATTTTAAATGCCTGGAAAGGAGGAGACACAGTCCTTAGAGGCTGCTTTTAAAATGAATTTCTCTGTATTGGGTCATTTGTATATCTTGAATAATTTTTTCCCATCAACTTTTATTTACATTTCTAGATAGAATGGGAATAAGATTGACAAACAACGTCATCCTTCAAATAATTTATTTAGCATTTTTAAAGCCTACAGTAAAAAGAAAATATGAAAAAAAATCTGGGCCGGGCGTGGTGGCTCTAGCCTTTAATCCTAGCACTTTGGGAGACCGAGGTGAGAGAATTGCCAAGCACACGGGTTTGAGAACAGCCTGGGCAACTTGCAAGACCTCATCTCTACAATAAGTCAAAAAATTAGCTAGGTGTGGTAGCGGGCACCTGTAGTTTCGGCTACTTGGAAGACTGAGATGGAAGGATGGCCTGAGCCCAACAGGTCGATGCTGGGGTGGCCAAAAGTGTGCCACTGCACTCCAGCCTGGGCGACAAAGTGAGATTCCAAAAAAAAAAAAAAAAATCTTAGATGAATGAATCAGAGACGTCTAACACACAGCTTGTCTGCCCTGGAGAGGAACCTTCAAATCCACAGGAGACGATGGCTCTTATTGAATCTTACAGTTGCTACAATTAAAAGTTATGTTGCATTCTCTGAAACCTAAGACATCACACTGCACAGACATAACCAGTATTTGAGAAAAAGATGTTTTTATACAAACAAGCCTAATAGGAAAAAAGGCACTTAAAACAGGGAAAACATTCAGTAAACATTTTTACTGGCTATTATTTTAGCAGGAAAATGTTAGACAATGACTCTGCTCTCAGTACCAACTGTATGCGTCCAGACCCCGTGCAGTTTCTAAAGATACACAGCTTCTGGTTTGGTTAGAAAGAAAAGACAGAGCAAGAAAAGAAGGAACAATCCGTTTGGGGGAGGAAGTATTGGGAGAGGCAGAGATGTTTCCTGAAGGAAGGGACCTTCAATCTGAGCCCTGAAAAATTAGAAGGTGTTTACCAGATGGACCCAGGGGTCAGGCTTTCCAGGCAGAGGAAGCAGAGCTTGCATAAGCGTGAAGGTGTGAAAATAGTTAGAAAATGGTGGTGGAAGGAGAGGGCTTGTTTCAGGGAAGCTGACAAAAGAGGAAACTGGAAAGTAAGCTGGACCTGGATACTGGAGACTTGTAGGTGCTACTTTAAGGACTTTGGAGTTTACTCAGAGGAGCAGCGGAAGGGTTTTTAGCAGAGGATGTGTTTAGATAGCCATCTAGGGATGCAGGGACAATGCAGGAAAGGAGGAGAGATTCAATGAACATGTTGGATAATAGAATCATGATTCAAAGAAACCCAATAATCAGGAACTGAGCAGATAGTGAAGACAATGAGGGAAGAAGTTAAGGAAGCGGAGTCTTCTAGGAAGTAAGGAATCTGGTTCACAGGGGTGGAACTGTGGAAACTGCTGCATGTTACCTACTTCCTGGGTGGAGAAGATAGAGAGAGTGTGCCTCTCACAAGCCTTTATTGAAGTGCAGTTGGTCTGAGAACTGAGATGGACAAATTGCTCTGCAGATGATTCTCGGGCATAGACAAGCCCGAGGGCTGGTGCACTGCTCATTTGTGGTTAGGGCGCAAAAGAGAGGGGGGCCTGAGAAGAGAAGACACGCCCAGGCTTGCTAGTGTCTAGAACCTGGGCCATGTCTCACCTGGACAAAGGAGGCCTCCAGCCTTCTGCTCCTCCACCCTGTGTGTGGTCTGCAGCCTGATCAGTTCTCACTCCGGTAGGGCAGTAGCTTAATGCCCTCCAGAAAATGGTCTTGTGTGTGTTGGTTACAAAGCTGGGACAGAGGAAAGAGCCCTGAGAACAAGCCTGGAAGAGCCAAGTTCCGGCCACTTCACCACTTCTTACTGTCTGTGTGGCCAGGAGCAAATTGCTTGAGCTCCAAGGTGGTAACTTTTCAAAAGAAAGCAAAGGAGTGGCTGTGGCGAGGGTGGCCGAGGAAAGGGAGGGATGGAAACCTGAATTTGTGGGAGGCCTGGAGTGACAATGAGGACAAGAAGCTCCAAGTGAGGTAAGAGTTCAGTGCCATTGTAAGACATGCATGTGGTTACTTTATTTTTCTATTTTTATTTTTCAGTACGGGGTCTTGCTCTGTCACCCAGGCTGGAGTGCAATGGCACACTCATAGCTCACTGCAGGCTTGAACTCCTGGACTCAAACGATCCTCCTGCCTCGGTCTCTCAAATAGCTGAGATTACAAGTGCACATCACCATGCCACCATCATGTCACCATGCCAGCTTTTTAAAAAAAATTTTAATTTTTGTAGAGACAGGATCTTGCTGTGCTGCCCAGGTTGATCTTGAACTCCTAGGGTTAAGCAATCCTCCCACCTCAGAGGAAAGCACTCCCAAAGCACTGGGATTACAGGTGTGAACCACCATGCCGGGCCCCATATGATCACTCTAAACATTAAACAGCAGAAAGGGCAAGAGGGGATTTCCTGGGGTCTTGGATGAGGCCTATAGGCTTAATGGGAGTGGTGGTTAAAGTGTTTATATTTGTCAAAAGTCATTCAGCTGTATGCTTAAAATATGTGCATTTTCCAGTATGTCAGTTATATCTAAATTTTAAAAGCACAAGAGGATGCAAACATCCTCGTGGAGAATGCTTGGCTGTGCTTTCATCTGTGCACCCACACCAGGGCCAAGGCCGCAGGGAAAAGCCACCCCACAGAGCCCAGCCGGCTGCTGGGTTCCAGGCCGGAGCTCCCTTCTCACATTCCCCAACAGGAGCCAGCATATCTCTCTCTAGCCTGTTCAGAATCTGCTGGTTTCAGTGCATTTGGGGACAGTTTTTGGCTTTTAAAAACAAACAGGATGACCTGAGCTGAAAGGAGGGGAGACTCGGCGCCACAGCTGAAGTAATAATGAAAAGCACAGCCATAGTGAGTTAGTGGGAGAACACGCTCCCTAGAACACTCTGGCAAAGGCACCTGAGAATTCTGGAAAGGGTTCTTCATGAAATAAATGTGGATCTGTGCACTGATTTATACCTTCTGACCAGAGACGTTTCTATAGACCACTGTCTGTATATGGTTATGCAAGTATCACAAGCCAGGCGCCCAGGGCTCTTTGTACCACTCCGATTTGTACCCAATGAATGTCATTTCCCATCATCTCCCTGAACAATGCTCTCTCTTACGAGAGGGGGTTTTGTCAGTGTGGCTGGCTGGCTATGTCTCAGTGACCTTAGCTACCCACAGAAAAACACATCTTTTCCTTCAAAGTCACATGACCTCCTCTGGTGGAACAGAACACAGTTACCTAAGAGTTTGCAGGACAAACATTACAAACCACCTCCCTGAGGGGGTGTCAGAGTCGTCACTAGTCCAGGCAGGAAGCTGGGAATCAGAGCAGCCACCCTTCCTGCAAGGAACTGTGGGGGCAGAGACTCCAGGCCCACGCTCCTCTGCTCTCATCTCCGGAGGCCAGAACCCTGTGCAGGAAAAAATAAGCGGGGAGAATCCAGCTCTCTCCAGAAGACAGAAACATGGGAAAATGATCCCACTGCTGTTTCTCCCGGGAGCCACTGCAGGGATAATTTCAAATTCTCCTTTATGGCTGCTATAATTAAGGCAATAACTCACAAGTTTTAGAAAGACAAGGACTTTAGCCATCCAAATGCTCGCAGCACCTTCCCAGCATTCTGAAAAGGGAACTTTCAGAGAAAGCAACAGGAGAAATATTGCATGTGAACGGTGTGGAGTGTAGGGGGGAGCAGGTGATGGAGCTTGAATAGTGGCAGGAAGCCAGCTGTGGCTCCATCAGGAGCAGCACGTTTTGCATTCCAACCTTTTCCTCTGAGCCTTCTGTCACACCCAGCAACAGCTCCCCCTTGCTTGAGCTCAGAGACATTGGCTCCTCCTCTGTCTTTCCAGGAGCTTTCAGAGTCTCGAGACTTCTTCTGGGTCACAAGGGGCTCCCACCTTTCTCTGGCAGGCTAGAGGGCTTGGCTCTTCTTTTATTATCAGGATGTGAACCCCGTAATCACTTTGCTCCCGTTGTTGAGTTGGCTGACCCCATGAAATGATGATTTTCATCAGAAAAGTACCGAGAGCTACAGTGGTATTCAGAATGACGTGATGCCAAACCGAGGGGAAAAAATTGTTCAGAGACAGTTTACTGATATAAAACCGTCCAGGCCTTGAGGGAACAAAGGATAAGTTCCTGGTTCTCCACCCAGAGAAAGGCCAGTTGTGCAGGCTGCAGGCTTGTTCTGGTGGAGTTTGTGTGACCTCGTCTGGTTTCTTCCCTTTGTAGCTTCAATTGGTTCCATTCTGGACCTCAGCAGACACATACACAGAGAGACACGCATGCACACACTCAAACTCTCGCACCCACCCCTGGCAGCAGTCTGGGGCTTCACTAAATATCAAAATTGTCAGCATACAGATTTTACAAAGATTAACCTCAAACTGACAGTGTGATGTCTGAAATTTCTACCTACCATGTGTTCCTGCAAAAATCTCAGTTCACCTGACTGTGATCATTACAGATGAATGAGCCTTACTGCAGTCTCTTGCTTTCCTTTTAGTCTTAGTAACACACTTTGAGAGCTGATTTTGGAGTCCTTGGGATAGGACTAGTGCCAAAGTGTACAGTTTTTCCATTCATCCACAGAGTTCGCTGCCTGCAAAATATGTCTAAAATTATCCCTAATTCCAAGTCCTCTCGACACAATCAAGCTCTCCAATATAATAATTCCAAAACCTTTCTTGATTCCTGCTTTTAATAAAGTACATTTACAGAGGATATGAATTCCAGATTTGATTTCAAACTCTGGGGATGTATATTCCTCTTCTGGAACTTGTGTATCCGGTCCTGGGATGAACAAAAAGGGGGAGGGGAGAAAGAAAAAGAGGAGGATAGAGAGATCATAGCATCACAAGCATTCCTTGTATGTCTTCTGTCTTTTACATGCTGAGCGTGTAGGGCAGAGACAAGCTGATGCACAGCATCTGGTTAAAGTCAGGTAAGTAACACTCTGGGGAAAAGTCTGAAGTCGGTTGCCCACCTCTTTCTCCTTCTGATGTGTTTTTGCAGATGGATGAAAACTGCAGCCAATAAAGGTTTCGATTTTAGGTGATACTTGAGGGAAAAAAAGAAAGAAGGAAAGAAAAAGAAACATTTTGTTCAATCACTATCCTACCAGTTCTGTGCCATTTGGAACATCTGACATAATGAAAGGAACATGGAATCGCACCACCCCCAGGTGTCACCATGCCATCGAATGTCTTCAGCCATCGAATTCTCCTGAATGAAGCCTGGAAGATTTGCCTGGGCCTGAACACAGGAAACTGGAGGTGTGCTTCTGAGCACGAACACCTTTCATCATGGTTCCATGGGTATTTCCTGCGGTCGTTGGAGAGGCTCACAGCCCTGCACAAGGAGTATGGAGCCATGATGGGGAGCTCAAGCTCTCACTGTGATTTTGCTACCCAGTTGCCCTTCGACCATGGGTAAGCCTTCTCCTCGCTGGACCTTGTGTCACTGGACCCAACTGAATCTGTTTGACTGTGCACAACAGAAAGCCAAACACTGAAGCACCAGGTTTTCAGAGTCAACTGGCAAGGAGACAAGAGGAGCTGAGGAGCTGATTTGGGTTTTATAAGCATAGGGTAAGAAGGTGTGATCTGATTGGATCCTGCAATGAAATGATGCCAGGAGGCATGAATTGACTGGATCTTGCCATGGAGTCAACTCCAGGGCTCAATCTGATTGAATCCTGTATCCTGCCATGACATGTCTGCTTCTTAACTCAGTCCCCACTGCTCAGTCTGAACATTTAGGTTCTGCCCCTGCTTGCACGCTTGGTTCATCGTGACATGCTCAAATTACATGACCTTCAACCTGGGGATCCATGGCAACTGAAAAACAACTCACAACTTTGTCACATAAAAGTTGAACTAGATTGGTCTGACGTGGTTACACCTGGTCTCCGCATATGTCAGGTGGGGAGAGTGATATCTGCCTCACTGTCTCCACCATGACCCACAGTCCTGATGAGCTCTTTCCTGCACTTGAAAAGGAGACAGTCAGGCTATGGTGCAGGTCACCAAAGCACCTTACTCAGAGTAGAGTACTGAGGACTTGCAGAAATGCTCTGATTTTTCCTATGAGACCCTGTCCCACTGTGACGTATGAAGCTAAATTTACTCCAGCCGTCTAATCTCAGTCCAATCTCTCATGCTCTTTAGTTTTCTTTAGATTTCTCTTTTGGAGAATTGCCCGTAATTTCAGATGTTGCTCTCTTTCCTTCTCTCACCAAGATGTTGAGAGGGTATACTGTCTTCTCATGGGGGGAGGGGGTAAGCTTGATTCCACATGGTATTTTCTGGATCCTCGCCATACCCATGTCTGCTGTAGGGTGGCTGACCTGGGCTGCTCTCTGCACTGATGACCACTGATGTGAGGCTTGTCCCATTCCTTGGCGTTCTGCCGGTGTCTACTGCTGAAGAGTATGGGCTGGGTAGCTTGTGGTTCATTTCATCTCTTGGCTGAATCAGAGCCCAGCCCCTTTTTTCTTAACTTGGCTCCCTTGGCTCTCCATTGCTGTGGGACTCTGGATCTGGCTATGACTCCAGTGAGGTCAGGGTCCAGGCAGTTCACTTTGCAGCCCTTGGCCCCAGCACCATCTTTTCTCCACCACAGTCATCCTCTCTGGTAAGTTCTCCAGCCAGACTCAACCGGCATCTGTGCCCCACCCTCCAGGGGCATGCAGGAGATCCTGAGTTTTTTCCACACCACACAGGAACTGAGGGCAGCTTGAGAAAGCTAAACTCCAGCCTTCCACTGCCTAACCGCACTGGACTGCTGAGTTTACTCTGACGCAGCCACTCCCAGATGGCCTGGGAAGCCTGTGTTTGCGGGCAGAGTCTTAAATGTGAAATGGAGGAAAGGACCCTGGGTGAATTTTAACTTATTTAACATACCTTCTCCTCTGGGCAGCCCAGAGACAGAAAGTCAACACCCATGTGTCTCTCGAGCACCTGCCTCCCTACTCCTTGCCATGGTCTTTTGGGACCAGAAGTGGGCAGGCTTCCTGTCTCTGCAATGTATCATTCTCCTTTTACTCTACAGCACCTAGCTTCCTGGCCTAGTTATCATAAACAAAACTAGTACTGCAGGCATGGAAATAACTTTGTGATCTGGAAATAACTTTACCTACCTACAGCCTTGTTTCTTGGGTGCTAAATGGGAGCAAAAGAAATTTAGAAAATTCTCTTCCTCTCCCAACAAAGTCTAGCTTTTGCAACTATTATTTCTTTAAAAATCCCATTTTTGCTTGTGAGAACCTCGATATTAACTTTTTAAAAAAATTTTCTTTTTTTGCATTCAGGCTGTAGAAATTTAATGGTAAACATGGGAGACTGAGGTGGGAGGATCTCTTAAGCCCAGGAGTTCAAGGCTGCTGTAGGCTATGATTGTGTCCCTGCACTCCAGCCTGGGCAACAGAGTGAGACACTGTCTCTATAAGAAACGAATAAGTAAGTCAGTAGATATATAAATAAGTAAATAACATGAAGTATATGGGAGGACGTGCCCAAGTTAAAAGCAAATACTACATCATTTTATGGAAGGGCCTTGAACATCCACAGATTTTTGTACTTGTGGGAGTCTGGAATTAACTCCTTGTGGATACTGAGGGATGACTACTTTGGAAATATAAATGAGATGCTGCTTGCTGTGGTCTTTCACTTGTATGACTCACTGTATCCCCACCTCTACCTCTCCCTTAGCATATCTCCCGAGAGAACCAGTTGCCATGAACTGGGAAAGGAATCAGAGAAGATAGGTTCCCCAGCTGCTCAAGAAAGTGGACAAGCAAATGAATCTACCACAGAAAGTGACTTGGCCTTTTTAGTAGAGGAGATAAAATTAATACTGAGACAAATAGAAAAAACTAAACACTAAGCTTTGTGGCAACTTCTGTAGGAACAATAATTTGGGAAGGAAGTCTGGTCTGAGAAGATTTCACAGAAGACTGGAGGGATATCTCAATTGGGATAAGCAAAAGAAAAGAGAAATGACTTGCTTAACAGGGGAAATAACAGTGAAGGCATAGAGATGGGAAGACAGACGTGTTGGGGACCGTGAGGAGACTTGCTTGACAGGAGAGGAGAGAGAGGATAGAGGACCTAAGAAACAGGGCTGCTGTTACAGTCAATGTGGTACCACTGGAAGTCCTTAGCATGCAACGTGATGAGGACCACTACACTTTTAGGATGACTGGCAACAAGATGGCTATAATGTGGGAAGTGTGTGAAGCTGGAGAGGCCAGTGTCTTATCATTTGACTGGACTATTGTAGAACAGTAGAGGAAGAGAGGAAAAGGCAAGCTCTAGAGGCACAGACAACAAATAAGTCTTGAAAACTTACTGGATATGGGAAATGAGGGAGAAGGAACTTAATGGTTTTTGGTATCAGAGGTGGGGAGAAGGGTGATGCCCTCGTGAAGAAGAAAATCAGCTGATTGGAAAGGAGGGCCTATAATGGGGTGGATGGGTAGTGGGGGGAGAACCCCATCTAAAAAAAGAGTGATGGGTTCTTTTGGTTATTGGAAACTTGACCTCTCACTTGGCACAGTCAACATGGACCGAAACAATGCCAAACATCTTGGCAATGTGGATGGCTCTGTCTACTAGCAACTGTACTTATGGTTCTTTACTTACCAATTAAAGTGGTTCACACTTATAATCCCGCCACTTTGGAAGGCCGAGGTGAGAGGATTGCCTGAGCCATGGGTTCGAGACCAGCCTGGGCAACTTGGCGAGACCTCATCTCTACAATAAATCAAAAAATTAACCAGGCATGGTGGCGCATGCCTGTAGTTCCAGCTACTTGGAAGACTGAGGCAGAGAGATCGCCTGAGCCCAGCAGGTCAAGGCAGTAGTGGCCATGAGCAGCATGCCACTGCACTCCAGCCTCAGCGACAGATTGAGACTCCAACTCAAAAAAAAAAAAAAAAAAAGAAGTCACAAACCTTTTTCGCCAGATGAATGTGAGGACAGGAGGCTGCACAGCACTGCAGGGTAGGCTCCGGAGTCATGCTGTTTCCGAATCACTGCTCCACTCCCTACTACTGTGTGGTTTGGGCACATTACAAACCCTCTCAGTACCTTACTTTCCTCATCCATAAAAATGGGAATAATTATACCTACCTCACAAATAAGATCATCTGTGTTGAGCACTTGATACTCAACACCATGACTCAACTTAGTCATGACTCAACACATTTTAGCTACTTATTATTTCCATCCAATAAAATATAGATACTAAAACAATGTACAAATTTCAAAGTTTTCAACAAAGGGAAGTTTTTTTGGTTTTATTTGAGACAACTGGGTAGATTGGAAGAAGTATTGGACTTGGAATCTTGGTTCTAATACTACGTCTAATACTAATTTTATTATTCAAGGCAAACTTCTTAACCTCCATGAAGTATTACTTTCCTCATGCAATTAATGTAAATTACAATGTATGTCTTATCTACCATAGGGTTCTGAAAATAAAAAGAGATGATTCACATGATGCTATTTTGTAAACTATAAATGCTTTACAAAGGAAGCACATTAATTAGTTATTATCATCATTGGTATATTAAAAACCCATACTTCATTTATGTGTGATGGTCAGAATGAATACCCAATTCATTGGACATGCATTCATCAGGCCTCAATATAGCATTCCATCAAAACCTTATTTGCACAGGTTCCATGGTTGAATTGCCAGAGGGGATGCCCAATAGTCCCCTGAAGAGGAGAGAAGTCTGGAGTTACTTTACATTGGCCTGGGCTTTGGAAATGGGGGCAGTCACTCTGAATGGAATCACTGTTGAGCTTTGCACATATATTATGTATTTTGGTTAGGACAACCAACAGGGTGGGAGTGGAGGCAGAGGAGCCTGGTCAACCATAAAACGGTGAATTTCCAGCTCTAATTGATCCTCTGAGGAAAAGTCCCAGCTTTCCTCATTTCTATGGAATGTCCATCATGAACTGCATCTCCTTGAAGGTGAAGGCTGTTCTCTGCTCCTCCCAGGCCGGCAGTGCAAAATCATTAGTATGAATGGTTCATAAGAAAACAAGGCTTTGAAAGGCAGGACAGAAACAAATTCTGACTTGACCTCAAACTGCTCCCAAAGCCCAGGGTTTATTTTCCCACTCTGCACATCAATCTCAGCCCCCGGCAGGCTAGCAAGATGGGAGCGGAGTTCAGGGCGCCCTTCAATCAAGCATGGTGCCCTAGGCAGCAGGGAGGAGCAACTCATCGCATGAGCTCACTGAGTCTCTTGGTTTCTTCGTGTTCCTTTACAGAATGCAGTTCTATAATGACCATGGACAGACTGGAGCAAAGATTTTAAGTCGATGTCACCTTTATCTGCAAATGAGAGGACACCTTTTGTACCCCAATCCCCTCTTTCCCTTGCATTGTTTTTCTGTGCAACTTAAATTTTTTTTTTCAGTTTACATTCATTTGTTTACATACTCAGTTTAGGTACTGAAAATTCTAATTGTTGGCTGCAGAAAGCACAAGCCTCATAACTTCTACTGTGAATATCCATGTAGACCTCTCTTTGGGGCTATTGTGCTATACCCTGGCATGGGACCCATCTGAAATCAGGGGTACCTTTTCTAGTCACAAGGCGGCACAACTTACAGCTCCACAAACCACGGTGCATCCTTGGTCCTACAACTCCTGGCCTGTGGCAATCACAGTAGGTGGAACTGGTTCCAGCTCTGGATCTGGCCTTGGGGCACTGAGCAAGGGGCTTTGCACTGCTGGCTCTTGGGAATCCTCACCTGAGCAACCGGAGGGAATAAGCATACTCAGAGTGTCTGGAAAATGCAGTGTCACTGCGGGACATTTCAGAATGTATGGCTTTCTCTTTTACTTCACAGAGTATTGAGGTGACATTTGGAAATCATAAAGTACACTTTGAGTGCTATTACTATGGATTTAAAAGGTAGGGAACCACTTGCTTGGTTCTTGCCATGAATTTTCAACCGACACTATTCAGCCTCTCCAAATCCTTTATTTAATCAGAGTGGGGGAAGGTGGGGTCAGAAATCTGCCTTTTACTTTAAAAGCACACCCATTTGCCCAGTAAATTACAAGCAAAGTGAAAATATATATGCATTTTTAATTTATCTGATTTAATTATTTCATAGCAATGTACCTGGGAATGGGCTGTGGTGTTTTTGTTTTTGTTTTTGTTGTTGTTGTTATTGTCATTGTTGTTTTAGTCTCCCAGCTAGCCTGCCTAGCACAGGAAATTTAGAGAGAGGAAGCAGAACAACTTAAGTAACTTCTAGCAAGATCTCTTTTCTCTTTCAGCAGGAAGTTTTCAGTGAGGGAAACTGCACCTTTTTTGACTTTGAAAATAATTATCTTATAAAAATTAAAAACCCTGAGAGACTTTAGCATAAAAGTTCTACAAAATAGAAAACACAGTTTGGTCTCAGTGGATGTTTCTATCTCAGTGTTGCAGGACTCTGGCTCTGCATTCTCAACTAATTCAGAGAAGTAGATTTCTGCAAGTTAGTCTTATACAGAGGTGCACATTCTTCAGCAATTCTAGCCCAGGGACTCACAAGAAGGTTACTTTATCATCCTTTCTTCTCTCTTCCAGTTGTAATTAGAAGACAGTTGGGCCCCATGAGGAATTTGGTTATATGTAGCATTCCACGGCTATCAGCTGAATGCCACCTCATTTCAGGCTAGCCAAGCACAAGCTGGATGATGATATTGTCTTCTAGTCACCACAAACCGTGTCATTAGTGATGACAAGAGTAAATAATTTCTCCCACTCCCTTTCCAGGTTCCTCTCCATCCAGTTTACTAAACTTCCATGGCTTTATAAAGGGCAACTGGGTGATCTCACATTTACAATTTAAGGATAGAGCAGCACCATATTCCCTCGTGTCATGGTGGCTTGTTTCTTTTCTTTTTTTTTTTTTTTTTTGAGTTGGACTCTAAATCTGTCACCCAGGCTGGAGTGCAGCAGCAAGCACGTTCAACAGCCACCGCAGCCTCGACCTACTGGGCTCCAGTGATCCTTCTGCCTCAGCCTTCCAAGTAGTTGGAACTACAGGTGCATGCTACCACACCCGGCTCATTTTTTATTTATTGTGGAGATGAGGTCTTGCCAAGTTGCCTGGGCTGGTCTCGAACCCATGGGCTCAGGCAATCCACTCGCCTCAGCCTCCAAAGTGCTGAGATTACAGGCTGAGCCACCAAGCCTGGCCAGTTTCTTATTTATAGTTTGTCATAAAGAGCCTTAGATGGCGGCTGAGTGTGTCTTAATTCCCATTTGGAATTGGCACTCAGAGTTTATGCAAAGAAAAGACAGACCGGTTAATAAACTCTTATCACTGTCCAACGTCCCATGCATTTGAAGTGACCTGTGAAGCTTCTTTTACTTCTGGGACCCTAAAAACATGCCACCAACTGACTCAGGATCTGAATCAATGAGGCCAACCTAAACAGTCTGCTGGGAATCATTTCCCTCCTTGGGGGTTGGGTTGGCCTTCTTGGCTGGTTTGAACTTGGAGTCAGGTGTGCTTGAGATGAGAGTATCTCCGGAGACTGAGTGTCATCTGGAAGTTTTACCCGGCCCTTAGCCACCCCAGGGTAGACTTCTGTGTTTCAAACCACTTGGACTTGGTAATATGGACTGCTGTTCCTCTCTGGAAGGAACATTCCTTTTGTTCTCTTTCACTGTGGACAGCCTTGGCCTACTCCCAGTGACTGGTCCTTCAGGTGACCTGCAGACCAGTCTCTATGTGACTAATATTTACAAGATACTGTATTGGTTAGAATAGGCTACATCATACTGTGATAATGGCTTAACCCCCATATCACAGAGTTGAAGACACAAAAAGTTCAGTTCTTGCATATGCTACATTGCAAGTCAAGGGTGGGTAGGTGTGTGTCGAGGAACTCCTGCTCCATCAGTCACTCAAGGATCCAGGCTGAGGGGGCCTCTACCCTCTGTATCTGAACATCTGGAACACATGGCTCCTTTAGTCTCCTCAGCCAACTGGACCCCTCGCTCTTCAACGTGTCAGTACTTCATCCTAGGAGTGTTACTTCTGCTCACATTCCATTGGTGTGGGGTCACCCAGCCTCACCTACCCAAGAGGTCTGGGAAGGCCAGTCTTTCATGTGCCTGAAAAGAGAGCGGAACACTAGTAATATCTACCACAATGCCTATGCTTTTGTTTCAGGCACAAATTACTTATTTACATAATATAATGAATAAATACCAGGCACTACAGGGAAGATCTTACCCAGGGCAGTGCAGATGTTTCATAAATCCTCACAAGTTTGCCTCTTTAGCCTTCAGCAGGCCCATGCAGGGTTCAGAGGTTTATTCTCCCACTGAAGAGGTCAAAGACCAAAAACATTTTGAGAAGCACTATTTTAGATAGCCAAGCTCCAGGGCAGCAGTTAGGACACCCTGAAGAGTGGGGCCATGCCACATTGTTTAGGCCCCCAGCTAGTAGACCACATGGCAGTCTGTGGTGCCATTTGCCTGCAGGCATGCACACTAAGCCTTGGTCTGCGCTTAGAATTCATCTTTAGCATGGCATGCTGGGCCCGTTCCGAGATGCCAGAGTTTAACTTACTGGAACAGAAACCACATCAAAAGCCTGTCACGTGAAGAACCCAAACCCCACATCAGAACGCTTTGGCTAGTATAGAAGTCCTGAAATGTAATGTGTATTCTTCCCTAGGAATTAAGAACATGTGGGCCCAGTCCTAATTATAGCTCACCCTTAACGTGTTTTTAATTAGGGACTGAGACACTTGAGTTTTAGAGACCAGAACTGACCCGGCTACAAGATGGAGGCCACATTGACTACATCTAACTACCAGAGAGCTACATGGCCTGCACACAGTAGGTACTCAAAAAGATTTTTCTCTTTAATGATGATATGTTGTGTGACTTATGGTGAGAGGGATAAAACTCAGCTGAATTTACTCCACTGGCTATCTTAAAGGATATAAATATATAGCTCGTTCTAAAGCACTGTTCAAAGAATTCAGCACAGATTGTTTCATTTAATCCTCACAACTACCTAAAGGAAGACACTATTATTATCTTTGTATACAAATGAGGAAGCTGAGGGCTAGAAAGTTTAAGGAACTTGTCCAAAATCATGAATTTAAGAAGCAGTGGAACTGAGTTCTAACACAGATCTGTCTTGATTGCAAAGTCCGTGTACAATTCAAAATAATTTCCTTTTAACAACCCAACTAGTAGTAAAATTTAAAAATACAAAAATGAATAAGGAATCAAATAAATGTCACTTGCAATCCACTATGCAGAGATAGTCACTCTCGCAATTTGGTGTATCTCTTGGACTTCTTGTTCTTGGCCTGTGTCTACACAGATACACACCAACATCCCCTAAGCCATTCCCTGAAAGAACCCAATGCAACACCAAAAGACTTCCAAATACAGTCATGCAGATTTTACTGACAGATTTGTGGCAACCTGGAGGAGACTGTGTCAGCCACAGAGCAAAACTGTCCGCCACCCCACTCCCTTACACAACTCATCCTCTGTCCTTTTGTCTCCTTCAGACTTCTCTTCCTATTCTCATGAAAAAACAGCTTTTCACAATCTGACTTTTTCTCATTTGCATCCTCACCCATCACTCTGTTCTGGAAAACAACAGGTTCTTCTCAAGATCTTCTCTTCCCAGTGGCAGGGGTCAGGATCATAAATAATGAATAAATTTACTCTCGTCTCTCTCACACACGTTTCCTTACAAAAATGAGTTTATACTGTTCAGTTACCAACTTTATTTTCCTCAAGAGTATGTTCTGCTAGGCAGGAGAAATCTTTAAGCTCTGTTTGTGATTATTTTACTTGATTGATGAGAAAGGAAAAGCAGGTGTCAGCCTGTATCCCGGGAGATTTCTGGTAGAAGACTGTTTCAATCATATTCTTTCGAGTTGCAAAAGTCATTTGGACTATATTTAGGTTAGTATTTAATATGTTTTAGTTTGAAGTATACCGTGTAAAAGAGAAAACTTTGTTCAGGTCACCAAGACCTGACCAGATAAATATTTTATTTCTATTATTAGTCAAACTGTTTTATTAAGATAAAGCAAGTGGCTCCAAAAATAGACTCTCTTTTTCCCTACATTGTTCCACACCTATTCTTCAGCCTATAGAGTAAATGAACCACAAGGAGAAAAGTCTGAGCCTCATTTCTGATGCAACAGCTTTGAGATCTGCATTGGTAAGGGCAGACTAGCTTCTGTGATCCAGGAATTCCTTATGTGAGAGGGCTAGACCCCAGCTAGGAGAAGGGGATGCCGGTACACACTTTATCTAAATTAGCAGTCTTCATTTTTGATCACATACTATGTGATAGATTAAAGATGGCTACAAATTCATTGACATACTACTCGTTAAGAGATGGGATCTATGCCTCTATCCCTTGGATGGGCTCTTGGATTGCTTTGATCAATACAATATGATGGAACTACAGGCATGTGCCGGGCGCAGTGGCTCATGCCTGTAATCCCAGTACTTTGCGAGGTGGAGGCGAGAAGACTGCCTGAGTCCAGGGTTTTGAGACCGGACTTGGAAACATGACAAGACCTCGTCTCTACAATAAATCAAAAAATTAGCAGGGCATGGTGGCACATGCCTGCAGTTCCAGCTACTTGGAAGGCTGAAGCAGAAGGATTGCCTGAACCCAGCAGGCTGAGGCTGCAGTGATTGTGAGCATGCCACTGCACTCCAGCCTAGGAGACAGAGTGAGACTCTGACTTGAAAAAAAAAATGATGGAAGTGACGACACGGCATCTTCTTGCTCCAGGCCATAAGAGACTGGCAGCTTCTATTTCCTGTCTCTTAGAACATCTCCTCTTGGAACCCAGCTACCATTCTGTGAGGAAGCCCAAATGGCCCATTGGAGAAGCCACATGGAAAGGAACTGAGATTCCCCCGAGCCAACAGTCCTGGCTGAGCTCCCAGCTGATAGGCCAACCACGTGAGTGAGTCGTCATCTTGGAAGGAGCTGCTCCAATAGATGCTGGGCAAAGACAAACTGCCCAGGTGAGTCCTTCACGCGTTCCTCACCCACAATATTGTGACCAAGATAAAACGGTGTTTTCAGCCACTAAGTTTTCAGTCTGTCACACAGCAATAGATAACCAGAACATATCTTTATCATCAAAAACACCTCAGCAATCTTTGTATATTTATTTGTTATATATTATTATCTTACATCGCGTATATTATAAAACATATAAGAAATAGAAAATTCCAAATTAACTATAAATAGAAGTTCTAAAATTTCCTTCTCACAGAGCAATGTTTTGTTTTGAGCATGTATACATTTTGGTGACCATGGGACTAGAACAGATGATGCTTTGAGACCCAACTCAATGTTACTGAATAATCTCCAATATTAGTCAAATATTGGAGAATGTATAGATAGCATATGCTCCAATAGGAGATAATGAACCTCTAAATTTATCTATGAACAGCCATATTTGACCCAAGCAAGAATACCTACACTTTAAGAATAGCAGGGCAATTTTTGCCACTTTTATACGTCTTCCTTTTTAATTACCACAAGCAATAAATATCATTTTGATGTGTGTTCTTTTTTCTTTTTTAAGAGCATGAGGGGAAGAGTGAGCAATTTATTTGAATCTTGTTGCAGCCTAGGAAGAATTTAAATGTACTAGTCCAAAGCCATTTCATAATATATAAATATTATTCCAGATCAATAAATAAAAGTCCACATCATCTTAATAAATACATGATAGTCCAATGGGTTGACAGATTGTTTTTTAGACTTGTAGTTTATCATTGGATATTCAGACTATTTTCCAACTTTTGGTGGTTATAACAATTATTCATATGGCTAAATCTTTGCATATATCCTTATTTATTTATTTCTTTCAGATTCATTCCTAAAAGAAGAAAGGTTGATTATAGATAACACTGACTATGAATAAGCATTGCCAAATTTCTCTCCAGGAAGTTTGCAACTATTTACAATTTCTCCAACAAAGTCCATCATCCAGCACCCTCAACAATACTTGGTATTATCACTTAAAAATAATTTTATTAGCCAGGCTCGGTGGCTCAGCCTGTAATCCTGCGCCTTGGGAGGCTGAGGTGAGTGGATTGCCTGAGCCCGCGGGTTCAAGACCCGCCTGGGCAACTTGGCGAGACCTCATCTCTACAATAAATCAAAAAATTAGCCGGGCGTGGTAGCGCACGCCTGTAGTTCCAGCTACT